>PVJO010002189.1:0-149947 GCA_004026905.1 Hystrix cristata | reverse complement strand
AGTTCTTTATATATTCTGGATGTTAGACCTTTATCTGAGGGACAGCTGGCAAAAATTTTCTCCCAGTTTGTGATTTTTCGTCCTACTCTATTAGTAATTTCTTTTGCCGTGCAAAAGCCTTTTAATAGGATGTGGTCCCAAGCATCAATTCTTTGAATTGTTTCCCGTGCAGTCTGAGTTTTATTCATAAATTTTTTTCCAACCCCTATGTCTTTGAGAGTTCTTCCTATTTTATTTTCCAGATTTATTGTTTCTGTTTTTATGTTTAGGTCTTTGGTCCAGTTTGATCTTAGTTTAGTACATGGTGAGAGACATGTATCTAGTTTTAGTTTTTGGCATGTGGTAAGCCAGTTTTTCCAGCACCATTTATTAAAGAGGCTATCTTTCTTCCAGTGAGGGTGTTTGGCTCCTTTGTCGAAGATGAGATATTTGAGTGTGTTTGGAGTTATTTCTGCATCTTCTAGTCTGTTCCATTTGTCCTCAGGTCTGTCTTCATGCCAGTACCATGCTGTTTTTATCATAGAAGCTTTATAATACAATTTCAAGTTGGGGACTGTGATGCCCCCTGCCTTATTCCTGTTGCCCAGAATTGGTTTTGCTATTCTTGGTCTCTTCTGGTTCCAGATGAATTTCATGATTGCCTTTTCTAATTCTGTGAAGTATGTTATTGGAATTTTGATTGGAATTGCATTAAATCTGTATAGTAATTTAGGAAGTATGGCCATTTTCACTATGTTGGTTCTTCCTACCCACGAACATGGGATGTCTTTCCATTGTCTGAAATCTCTTTCAATTTCCTTTTTTTAGAGTACTGTAGTTTTCAATGAAAAGATCTTTTACTTGTTTTGTTAGATAGATCCCTAAATATTTCATTTTTTTGATGCAACTGTGAATGGAATAACTTCTGTTATTTCTTTCTCAGAGAGTTTGTTACTGGTATATAGGAATGCTATTGACTTTTGGGTGTTGACTTTGTATCCAGCTATGCAACTGAATTTAGTTACTAAATCTAGAAGTTTTTTGGTGGAATTCTTGGGGTCGTCTATGTAGAGTATCATGTCATCTGCAAATAATGATAGTTTAACGTCTTCCTTTCCTATCTTTATCCCTTTTATTTCTTTGAAAGCTTTATTTCTAATGCTATGCATGATGTTGGTTTTTTTTTTTTTTCCCTTGGAGTTTTGTTTTGTTTTTAGTGCTAGGGATTGAACTCAGGGCCGTGTGCTTTCTAGGCAATCACTCTAACCACTGAGCTAAATCCCCAACATACTATGCATGGTGTGATGAATTAAGGTTGGTATGTAGTCTGATTTCCATGGGTCATTTCAAGTCACTTGTTTTAAACAATCCGTAGTCACTGACTAGTATTGCTTCTTAAATATGTAAGCCTTGAGGAGAAAGTGATAATTCCCAGTAAAACTGAGGGATGATGGTGGATCTCTGTCTTTATTACTTTCTTGTTGCTGGGACACAATACCTGACACCCATGATTTAAAGGAGAAAAGTTTTATTTGGCTCACAGTTTGTCCATAGTCAGCTGGCTCCAAGCCAGGACGGCATGGTAGAGGACACAGAGCTCACAGCATGGAAGAGAAGAAACAGAGAGAGATCAAGGGAGGAGGAAAGGAGATGGTGAGCCCCCTCTGCATTATCCCACCTCCTCCAACCAGGCTTCACCTCCCAAATCACATTTAGCTGTAAAAACACTGATAAGTGTCATGCCCCCATGATCCAGTCATCTCCCAAAAACTCCACCTTTGAGCACATGAGGCGTTGGGAGGGCATCTAGATATAAACTATAACAATCTTACCGGTGTGGTACACTATATTCAAACACACAGTCCGTCTGCTCTTAATTTACATGTAATGGTCTGGTAAACTGTTAATCTGTCTTTTTTTTTTTAAAGTGTACAAGCAAATAAAATGTGTACAAATGTGCACTGGTGAAATATGATTTCATGTTCTCATGTTTTGAAATTTCATTAGACTGTGAGGACAGAAGTATGTGGAGAATTAATCTTTGTGTTAGTCAGCTTTTCGCTGCTGTGACCGAATACCTGATAAACAATTTAAAGGAGGAAAGGTTTAATTTGGCTCAGGATTTCAGAAGGAGGGGAAAGGAGAAAGGGAGTGGTAGAGGGAGGAGAAGAGACAGAGACACTGGGGTTACAGTACACCCTTCGAGGGCATGCCCCCAAGTGACCACCTTCTCCAACTGTGCCCCACATTCCAACAGTGCCATCAGCTAGGGACCAAGCCTTTAATACATGGCCTTTAGTGGACATGATCAAACAATAATATAATGGAGATAAATATAATTTGACATATAAATACGTGACTCACATACCCTTTCTTAGAAATGAGTAAAGCGTGGCCAAATATTTAATTTTTGAAATATTTTATTTTTTTAATTACATTCATCACCACCTGAAATTATCTCATTTACTTATTTGCATTACCTTTTTGTTGTCTGTGTCTTCTGTACTCAAGGGAAACTCCACGAGGAAAGGGATGTATGTAGTGTCTTGGTCATTGCACTATCCTTGGTGCCTAGAACATTGTCTGGACATAAAGAGTGCTCAGTAAATACTTAGTAAATACAGTAATTGATGTAAATTGAAAAACAGAAGGTAATGGTTGATAGAAAAATATGATGAATTTTAAAATTTTTAAAAAGTGTTACAGCAAAAGACGCATTGCCAAGAACAATGGGGTAAGTGTGTTCAAGTAAGACAGTATTTTGAGTATTTTGAGGGGGATTAATGGCAATGTGTCTTTTACTGTAATACATTTTTTATTTAGGCATTCACTGTGTCTTTTGATCAACGTTCACTGATTAACTCTTTAACGCAATTTATTTTCTTTTTTTTTTCTTTTTTTTTTGGTGGTGCTGGGGATCAAACTCAGGGCCTTGTGCTTACGGGGCAAGCACTCTAACCACTGAGCTAAATCCTCAGCCCCTTTAACGCAATTTATGTCAAATAAAAACATTACTACGTGTCATCATCCACCTTATTCACCACATCTGGCACTTTGAGATTTCTGGCTCTTCCCCGAAGTCAAAATGACCATGAAAGGAAGATGTTTTGAATTGATTCAGGACATTCAGGACACTATGACAGCACAGCTAATGATGCTGACAAAAGAGGATTTCCTGAACTGCACTGGAAAGTGGCAAGAACCATGGTATAAGTGTGTCCAGAGCAAAGGGGAGTATTTTGAGGGAGATTAATGGCAATGTGTCTTTTACTGTAATAAATTTTTTAAAATGCACACATTCACCATATTCTTTATATTTTCTTAATTACAATAGCATTTCTATACATTTGAAAAGTGCTATGTATACTAAATATATAAGCATATTAATTCTTTCTGAAGGTCATGCTTAAAGCGCATAGGGATTCACAGATCCCCTTCTAATAAGACTTTGATCTTGGACTGAAGTCCATCATCCAGCTTGGGAACCATGTTCTGGTCTATTATTCCTGGTATGTTGTGTAAAGGTACAGTCTGAGTCCCTTCCTCACTGTCTCCCAACCCATAAAAAACAGTAAGATATTTTAATTGCATGTATAATTAGTGGGGTTTTTCTTTATAAAAGGACCCAGCAAGTAGTCATTATCCTTCACCATGTTTTAGGATCTCACCACATATATATTTCTCAACTCAATGTAAGCCTGCATAAGCACAAGGTCTACCAGGTTTATTAAGTGCCTTGTTATCAGATGAGATCAACACATGTTTAGGGAAAGAGCACAAATACAGTCCAGAGATCTGGAAGCTACACAAGGTACACTGGCTAGAAACTCTGTAGACTTTCAACAACAGTTTTTTTGTTCCTGATGTTTTCTCTTTTTACATAAGAGCTTTTTTCTTACAATGTAATTTATAATGGTGATGCACAGATATGTGTATAGGTGATGTTTTGACAAATGAACATGCACACATGTAACCTACACACTGATCAAGATACAGACCTTTACATCATTCAAGAAAATTTACTATTTTCTCATCAAATCTCCATTTCTCCTTTCTAAGTATTGTCATTCTAATTTCTATTACTTTTATGTTAGCTTTGATTGTTCATGAATTTATGTGAATAGACTCATTCTTCTTGTACTTTTTCATGTTTGACTGCTTTTGAAATATGTCTGTGAAATTTATCCATGTTGTTGTGTATATCGAAAATGGGTTTCATTTTATGGCTGAATAGTATTTCAATTGTATTACTATGACACAATTTATCCATTTCCCTGTTGACAGACATTTAGATTGCTACCATTTGGAAAATTAAAACTAAAGCAACTGTAAACTTTCTTATATGGATCTTTAAGGATGTATGTCTTAATTTCTCTTGGACAAATACGCAGGAGTAGAATTGCTGACTCACAGCATATGTTTATCTTTACAAGAAAATGCAAAAACAGTTCTTTGAAACTTGTACCATTTTATACTCCCATCAACAATATATGAGTTCTAGTTGCTGCATATAATTGCCAAAATTTGGTATTGTTACTTTAAAAATTTTTTTTGGAGACAGGGTCTTCCTATATAGCCCTCACTGGCCTCAGATTCACAGTAATCCTCCTGCCTCGGCCTTTTGAGTGCTGGGATTACAGGAGTACACTAACATGTCTGCCTTTTTTTTTTTTTTTCCATTTTAGTAGGTGTAGAATGGTGTTTTTAATGATTAATATTGTTGAACTTCTTTTCATTTGCTTATTAGCCATTTGTATATTTTTTTCTGTAAAGTGTTTGTTAAAGCCTTTTGACCATATCTTGCCTGAGTTGTTGTTTTATCGTTAAAATGTGAAAAGAGTCCCTGATTTATTCCTGATACAAGTTTCTGGTGTTTGATTATGATTATTTTCTCCCAGTCTATATCTTGCCTGTTATGTTTTAAAGGATGTCTTTAAACTGAGATTTTAATTTTGATGAAGTGCAATTTATCAAATTTTTCATAGTTTCTGCTTTCTGTATCCTGTTTTAGAAATCGTTGCTGACTCCAGGTTGCAAAATAATTTTTTGATGTTTTCCTTTAAATTTTCTATCTTAGATCAATTTTGTGCACCTAACAAAAAAGACAATTGAGATTTACCTTTTGTTTTACTATCTATTTCAGAAATACTGGGACTCTACGTACATACTTACTGGGCTGCTATAATGAAAGATATTTGATTAAAACAAAAGATTATTGCATAAAACATTAAGTTTATTTTCCTTGATAAAATATGCATTGAAATAATAGAATCATCTCTTTTTTTACTCAAGAACTGAACATTAGGTCAATTCTGAATCATTTGTATTATTGGAGAACAATGTGGGCACCGATAACATGGCTTGAATCACTTTATTATTTTTTATAGTTGCAGGTTGTTTCCTTCTGATTATGACAATTATATTACTTTTCATTTCATGTGTAACCATTAGTAAACTAAAAATGTAGCCCAGAAACATTTTTGTTGATAGAAGGAAGCTGATTTGGGGTTGACATTTTATCCTTCCTAATCTACAAGTAGAACAACTAGACGTGGCTAGAATTTTTCATCTTATCATATTCTATGTATTGATTGCCCAAGAATTTAAAATAGTTCATAAAGATTTTCCTGATTAAATATGTATTTGGATATCTCTAATGTTAATTCCATCATTGAATAATAGCAGCATGGGATCTGTATTCTGAAGATGAGGAATTTGAATGTTCTGTCCCTAACCTGCTTATATTACCAGTACGAATTTGTGCAAGGCATGTAACTCTTTTGAGCATCACTTTCTTTAGCTGTAGAACATGTAATACATACCTATAAGAACTACTGCAAATATTAAATGCAATGATATGTGTAAAATACCTTTTAAATAGTTGGTGCTCAATAAATATTATTGCCCTTCCTCAACACATCCACCTTTTCTAATTCTGGAGTTATTCCCTCCAGGAAAGAAAACACATAAAAAGTTGCCCAAACATCAGAAATTAGATTTTTCTATATTAGCGCATACAGTGTTTCTTCAACTAGGGCTTGGAATCTCTTGAAATCTTCAGAGAGATTCCTATAGGAGAATTTTCCTATAGAGAGTTTTCCACAGGATACTTTTTTTGGGGGGGCAGTACTAGGGATTGAACAAGAGCTGGCAGATGCTAGGAAAGTGCTCTATCACTAAGCCACACTCCAGCCCTCTCTGGGATACTTTCAAGAAACGTTTCTCATTGGCATAATTATTTTAAAATACTAAAATAAGTAGAACCTAAAATATCTATATAATTGCCTTATAACTATTACTATGAAATTTTAATATGAACCTGCATTTACATTTGCCATGTTCTCTTACTGAGCTAAAGGACCGTCAGTGTGACAGTGTTTTTAACTGGCTGCTGCTAGATTGGCATGTCCTACTATGTAAATGACAGCAATGACCAGTATCTGCCACTATATTTATGCTGAAGCATATGTCTATGGAAGCAAAACTTCTTTTTCCTAGTGATGATATACATGCAAATGACATTTTCAAGACTAGAATTTTAGTTTCTTCTCTTTGCAGTGAATCAATAATTTCACATCATGTAAGTGAGTAAAGTAGGACTTTGTAGGGGGTTAATGAAAAATGCACACAGATAGATTGAATAACGTAAATAACGAATCTGCACCAAGCAAAAGCCAAATGTTTTCCAGACATGGTGCACAAATAAAGATTCAACATTAATTTGAATATTCTAAATTAGAAGCAGAATGGAAGCAATAGTAATAAAATTTATGATTGATTTTGAAACGTTGTGAACGAGTAGCTTTCAGTATCTACCTAATGGCCTTTGTGAAATTTTGCATTCTTGAACCTCACTCATGGCAGGTGTAGTGCTAAGCCTATTTGAAAAAACACAAGGTGTATGGTGAAGCCGGTGTCAGACTAGTTTCAAAAGAAACCTGTCTGCCTTGTTTTGAGGGTAAAGGGGAATTTCTGAGCACACAGAACTGTCAATTAATCTTTTTCTTTCTTCCCAGCAATTCTTGGAATAATGGGTAAATGGAGAAGTCTTACTTTTCTTTGCTTTCAACAGCCTATGAACACTGGAGTGAAACTAGAAAAAATACAGAGTCCACCCAAAAAATGTATGAATCAGGAAAAGAAAAACTTGTATAAATATTTTAATACTACATTTATTGAGCCATCATGAGATTAATACAAGTTACCCTTGGCCTCTACGATTAAAAGAGGTGCTCAAAGTGTTGGCCATTAGCTTCCAGACATTTATTAGTATGGCTGAAGTGTGTATACATTTTTTTGGTGGATTCTATAGTTTAATATTTCTAAGAATTTAAGGTCTCAGTGAGGAGGCGCATGCTTGTAATCCCAACTATTTGGAGGCTGAGGCCGAAGGATAGAGTTCAAGCCGACTCTGGACAATTTAGCAACTTAGCAAGAACTTGTTAAAAAAAAAAAAGGAGTTGAGGGGAAGGGGGCTGCAGATGTAGTTCAAGTGAAAGACCTGAGTTCAGTCCCCAGCAAGTAAATAAATAAATAAATAAATAAAAATAAAATGATTAAAACTAACTTTAGGTAATCTTTTTGTTTTGACTTTCAGCAACATTCCAGTGGATGTATACTTAATGCTGATTTCAATTATATTGTTACGCTAACCCCATGTTGAATTAAATAATAAAGCTTTAAATATAACTTTAAGGCATTATCAAGTAATATTCTGACATGCAAGGATTCCTCACTGGCAATGGTAAGTACAAGTTCCGACTTTCTTAAACTATTTCATAGACTTTCAGATGCCATTATCGTGTACTGTATCCTGAGGCTACATCTTTCCACTAGCAAACCTAATAGTGATGATTTAATTTCAGCTAAACATACCATGTACTACAATAAATTAATTTGAATTTAATTTGTAGTTTTGTGTTTAATTTGTAAATTGTTTTGGTTTTAGAATTGTATAACAGCTATAAGGATAAGGAGTTTATACCTGGTTTTCTGTTCAAATATACTCAGATAACAATAAAAGTCATTTTATGTAACACTAAAAATCCAGGAAGAATTTCTTGTTTAAAAGAGGTCATGTAATTACCTGTGAGAAACTGAACATTACATTGTCCAGTAATGCCATGACTCTAAAATGAAGTTTTCTTGCTATTTCTGTACACATCTGATATTTTAAAACCATTTATAAAGCTCCCTCCTGATGAATTTGATCTCTTGCTAACCTGCCTTTTTTTTCTGTATATGGTAAACATTTTTTCTCTTTTCAGAATATAAAATGTTTATAAGTAATCACTTGGGACTGTAGTCTGACTCTGAAGGAGTTTACGACTTGTAGGAATATTAAATTAATGACTATAATTCTGAGTATCTTTCCAACTATAGATTCTCTGACCATGTATCCTTTAATAAACTGTTTAGCTGTAAAGTTTTTAAGAGAATGAGAACATGAAAAGGTTTTGATATATTTCTTCAAATTATAAAATTGAACATCAACTTACTATTTTTTAATAGCTTCGAAGTCAGAAATAGCTTATTGGAAAGACAGGCCATTAACAGAAATATATCAAAGCATATTTTATTTATAATATAATCAAAGCATATTTTATTTATATTCAATTAACTCAATAAGGATGTCATTTTTGCCTAATTTGGGGTGGATGAAAAGAACATGTTTTATTATTTTTCGAAAGCTGTGAAAGAAAATAATTACAGCTATAAACGCGGAGAATAATAGGTTTAGCCACAATCCCCGTGGGTTTTCTGTTCCCTTCTCTGTTTTTGTTTTACAGCAACACCAGAAATTCTTACATGATTTCACACTGTTTTCTTTTTGTACTTCAGAAATTGAGTAGCATTTTAAAAAATTTCCCCAAATTCCTGATATTTACAGGTTTTTACTTCAAAATATTTTGTCACAATTGGGGGAAAGGAAGGCGACAGAAAGAAAAAGAGAAAAACAGTTTTTTTTTGTAAATGGCACATACTGTACTATTAATGGTGCCATTTTTACGCAACTCAGGCAAACCTTTGGCCTTCACTTACTTCAGTATGTGGGATACTTTTACTACATCAATTCCAGAGGCTTTGATCTTTGGCTCTCATTTCACAACGTACAAGGCTATGACTTGAACAGTGTTACTTTTGCTGTAGTTAAAATCAGATATTTAACACTAATGGAATCCTTCTTCTAAGGACGCCTAATCTGTTCATTTATCCTATTAACAGAGGTAGGGATAGGGTGCAGGGAGGTGTAAGGAAATATATGAATGATTCCAAAGTTCAACCCTAAGTCAACACTTCGATTCCTCAAGTCCACCACCTCTAAGGCCAAAATAGGGGGCGTATTTCCGGGTGTTTGGACGCCAGGTACCACCCAGAGATGGCAGAGACACCTGTAAAGAGGAGGGGCCCTCGTCCGCGCTCCTTGGCCCGCGACCCCAGCTGCGCCTGCGCAGAACGGACAGCGGCCTTGCGCTGCGAGGGGGCGGTGAAGAGACTGTGAGTCCGCCCTATCTACGTTCCTCCGCTAGAGCCTGACCAGCTAGCGTGTCCTTGCAACGGAAACTTGTCCGTGACGCTCCCTTAGCAGCCCGTGGAGCCCGGGAGACCTGAATGTGGTGGAGACCGTCTCAAAACTGTATCGAATGCTCGAGTCGGAAGATTCTCCCGGATAGTTGAGGTCTGGGCTAACTTCAGAGTTCCTAGCGCAAGGACCCCAAGTCATGGGGAATATCGGGAACAAGTTCCGTATTTTTCTGGGACAGCCCGTGCTAGACCCAAAGTCCTAGTGACCTAGCAGGTCAGCAGTTTCCCAAGCTACCGGAGAAACATCAGGGACACAGTCCATTTGCGGTGGCGAGGCTCCCAGCATGCTCAGCGACGGCTGAGGAACTCCTAACCGCGAGCCTCCTGCTAGGAGGCTCCTTACCCAACCTGCCCCGGGCGCTCATTTGCATGTCCTAGCCTATAGGTTCATAGCGGCCAGGCACTACCTGGCAGTCAGAGCACCAAACCTGTGCGCTTCAGGGTTTGTTTCCGTCGTATCAAACTTTTCTAAATATTTCAGTGTACATGGGACTGACAGAAATTAGATCACCCTAAATATAAAGCGAGAGGGTCTCCGCATTTTATATAGGCTGTGTACGAAAGCTTTAGCGTGCTCGCTTCGGCAGCACATATACTAAAATTGGAACGATACAGAGAAGATTAGCATGGCCCCTGCGCAAGGATGACACGCAAATTCGTGAAGCGTTCCATATTTTTGCAGTTTTGGGAAATTTGCTGACTAGCTTCAAAGTAAGTGAATAGTGCTCGATATTGAGACCGATTCTTTTCAGTTCAAAGATACTTATGTAAGGCGATCTATGAAATGAGAAAGGATTTGAGTCACACGTGGAATATTGTGTACAAATACGCCGTTAGTAAGTAGAGTACCTCGACAGTGATGGAATGTCATCTTGCTTCTTCGTTGAATTTAAATTTCCAAAACTGAGTTAAAGTCTTGTCTCTCCCACCACAAACTCAAGAGGCCCACGTAGTTTGGCCTTATTTATTTTTTTTTACTTTAAAGACTCACTGCCGTATGAATTGCTCGATTAATCTTTAAGTCACCATTAAATTAATGTCATTATTAAAGGAAGCAACATTAGCACTCATTTCTTGCGCCTATTTTGTGATAGTCTCTATTTTACAGCTGTGTGTGTGTGCACCCTCGTTCACTCAGACTGAGAGCGGTACAGAGTCAGAGATTGTTACGAAGGGCTGGAGCTGGTGCCTGTGGGTAGCTTCAGGAGCTCCCAGACCAACAAAATTCCAGCTAAAAGCAGCGGGAAGCAGGATCTGTTTTCACAAATCTTTTCTCTTCTTGTAGCCTCTGAAGAGTACTCAGAAATCCTGGTTTATATAAATCAGGCGGATTCTGTGATGGGAGATTTGATTAAGAGAAAGGTTAATTGAGTTAAACACATCTTCTTATTCTGTAAATGGAAATAAGCATTCAGATGGAGTTAGTTACAAAGATTTCTTAGGGATTTAAAAGTAGTAACTGCGGTGGCGATGCCAGTAGGTTGTAGAAGCAAGAACGCAGCTTGGGGCAGCACACACACACACACACACACACACACACACACACAGCATTACATTGTTTCCACAACTCCAACGAGACAAGATAAAAGAACGCCAATTGTAAGCAGACAACTATCACGTACACCCTTCCAAAACACTACTATCACATGGAGTATTTAGGAGCCGAACAAGATACAAAAACGCTTCATGAATTTGCGTGTCACCCTTGTGCAGGGGCCACGCTAATCTTCTCTATAGTTAGTATATGTATTGCCAAAACACACGCTCTATGTGCCTCGCACACGGCCTATATAAAGGACAGGAGCCTCCCACTTCTTTTAGTTAGGGTGATAGAGCCCAGCGTGGTCGCCCAACCACCCCAGAACATTTAGGAAAGTTTGATGCACTGGAACTAAACTACGATGTTAGCAAATTTGGTACTCTAACTACAAGGCGACACCTGCTCGCGGCGGACCTGACAGAATTACCTGTCCGGCGTGACATGCAAATGAGCACCCGGGGCACTTTGGGTAAGTGGCCTTCCCTCTGGACTGAGGCCCTGGGCAGTGAGTTCACAGGCTTTCGCGCTCCGTCCGCAGAGCACGCCGGGACTGCGCGCGGTGCGGTCGAAGGCCTAGCGAGGCGCAGGCACCCCTGTCAGGGAGGCTGTCGTGGCACGGGATTTCCTGGGGGAAGAGACACCTTTATAGCCGGTCGTTTCGCCGCTTAAACTTCCTCTCATAAGTATTAAAAAGGAGGGGGAAAAACCCCTAAAAAACAAGGAAAGAATTACCAGACTATTTTCACACTTAGAGAAGATAAGGTAATTTCGTAATATCTTTTAATATTTATTCAGTTCACGTTCAGATTTCCTTGTCAAAGGTGTCATTTTATAGTTGTATTGACATAAGAACCAAACGAGGTCCCACACTGTGTTTGGGTCCCCATTCCCTTTCTCTTCATGCCATTGATTTGTGGAGGAAATGGGATGCTAACCCTGTAGAATCGTTTGGATTTGACCCATTTCTTATGATGTGCTTTAATTTGTGCATCCGTATACTTGAAAGTTTGTAGTTCGGTACAGAGGCTTAATTAGATCCTGGTTCTATTTATTTGCATGCATGCACGGTTTATTGATAGGGTGTGTCCGCCCTATTGCGTCTCAGCAGAAAACATGTAACGTCTGGCTCTTGTGGGCTCAGCAACCTGTCCTTCCATATCAGTTTTCCTAAACTTTTTAACTTTACTGTTTTAGAATGTAGTTATGAACTTTGTCCAGGTAAAAGGTTTAGTGGTTTGTTTGTTGGTGTTTTACCCTTGGCTCATGAGTTTTAAGGATGTATAACCCCAGAGCCTCTGATAGCTAAATTCTGGTCCTTGTGGAAGAGAACTGAGAAAATGAGACCAGGAAAAGAAATAAAACTAGAGTACTGATTTCAAGTCTCTGTATCATTTGCTCCTGTGCCCAGGTGCTTTGCATAGTATGGTTACTTGAGCTAACCATTTCCTTTCTTGCTTAGGCTAGTTTGGAGTTATGTGTCTGTTTCCCAGCTCAGGGGCTCTCCAGGAGCCCCTCAGTGGTGTTCCTTAGTGCTGTGTATCTAGGACACACCTCTCTCACATTGCTATTCTTTAGTTGCGCTTTTTTCCTGTAGTGGTTAAGCAAAAATAACTTCTCTTCCCATCTCGACTCTTCTTGGCTTGAAAGTAGGCTGGTGTTTCTTTTCTGGCTATTTTCTGCTTGTTGTTTTCTGTCAGCTGTACATGTGTAGGAAGCCTCAGTCAGTAGGACAGTGCTTGAGGGGATTTCAAATTTAACATCTTGAATTTCCTTACTGGGTTCTCCCATTTTTGTTACACAGTTGTCTTTTTTTTAAAACTCGTGTCCTCCCCAGTAGTTTTTTCCTGTATCTCTTCCTTCCCCATCCTGCACCTCCCTTCATATTCATTCCGTACATCACTAACTGAACACATTTACCCAGTTCATTTTGTGCCTTTATTGTCATCCTCATGTCTTTACACACTTGCAACCCTTAAACACTACTGGCTTCTGCTGTACTCAAAAATATTTAAGATTTTACCTTTGTGTTTTGACAAAAACAATTCTTGCTCTTATCACTCTTGCTTAAATATGTATAAATTTCCAGTTACCGTCTTAGAGGGAAACAGTATTCTTTATCACATCTTTTGGAAATCATATGGAAAAGTTATGGGGTAGGTAGCTTTTTAGTTACATACTCTCTTTTGTATGCTTAGTTAAGATTTGACTCATTTGAGAAGAAAGATGAGTCTGAATAGGCATTATTAAATTTGCTTTAGGAGAGATTTATTAAAAGTATTTTTCTCAGTTTTTCAGGGCTTTTTTTTTTTTTTTTTTGAGACTGGGTCTCACTGTGTAGTTTAGCCCAATCTTTCACTACCTAGCCCAGACTGGCCTTGAACTCACAGTGATCCTCTCACCTCTGCCTCTCAAGTGCCAGGGTTGTAGGCACATACCACCATGCCTTGCATCATCAAATTTTTAATAAAAAATGTTTGGACTCTGGTACCAATAAGCATTGTCTTATTAATACTTCCAACTAACCAGTTAACCTTTTCTTGGTATATGTTAAAACGATGGTATATCGTAAAATCAATGGCATTTTATATCCAAAGAAATGTATCTCATTTTTCAGAGAAGAAAACTGAATTACATGTAGTGACTTTCCTGGGCAGTACTGGCATGGTCCTATTGTCTTCTGAGGCCAAGTCCATTGCTGTTTCCACTGCACCACTCACAGTATACAAAGAAAAAATAAGCCTGCAACTTTACAGTCACATTTCTGAGTTCAGATTTGATTATCAACAAAGGACAGCATGCACCAGTAGTAGAAGGTCTACCTTGTTCTTTTTCACAGAAAAGGAACATTCTGTGATGTAACATAATTGAAAGTCAAAAACCACAAGTCATTTCCTCTTCAGGGATTTTGCTTTCATTAAGAAGAAACCCAGCTCAGATCCTCACATCCTCTTTAGCAGGGGACATCTGAAGCACTTAGAACCACAGCACCCATAACCAGGTTCAACTGATGTGAAATTGGTGAACTCAAGATGGGGAACAGAGGTGATCAACCTCAGCTTCAGGTTGAAATCACCTCAAGAGCTTTTCAAGATACAGTACTAGGGCTTAGGGTGTTAGCTCAGTGGTAGAGCGCTTGCTTCGCAAGTACCAAGGCTTTGAGTTTAATCCCAAGCACCTCTTTCAAAAAAACTTGGGTGTCTGTGTGATCTTTGTGTATTTTTTCTCTTCCTTTTCCCCTTTTTCTCTTTCCCTCTCTTTCCCTCTTCTGCGAGCGCTCAGCCTTTTAAAGATTTGCCTTTCTTCCTTCTCTTTTCTTTTCCATCAGATACATTGTGTGCTGAGTGAAGCCTGTCTTGAATTCTTCACCAGGTCCTTTCCTTTGCTACTCTTGTCCTTCCCATCCCTCAGGATGCACCCAATGGCTCCCCAGGACTCCTGTTTAATGCCCAGTCTAGAAGGAACTACAAGCAGCTTTAAAAACTCACCATTCCGGGTTTTATTTCTCCAGGGCTCTGGTAGCTAACTGTATAAACTAAAATATGCTAGAGCAGTGTTTCTCAAACTTGCCTACTAATATATTCTCAGACCCTAGTTCCTACAGCTTGCAGAGAATTGGCCTATTCCGGTCATCAAAAGATGACTGGAATATCTTCCTGTTTGTGTTTTAACAGGTACTTTTCATGAAACAAAATCATGAAGGAAGCCTTTTCGTGAAAAGGCTCCTTATGTGAGACATTTTTGTGTGTGGAGTCCTTTCACTATAACCACTTCCCTTAATTTTTAGCAGATAATCTGATGTCTGTTTCACTGAAGGGGGAAAAAAGACTGTCAAGAATGAACTTCCTTAATTTCTTGTAATTCCTTTGAATTTATCTGTGTATAGTCACCCCCATTCCCTCTCTTCTTGTCTCAGAGGAGAGGTGACCCCTATGGGGAAAAGTTGTGCCCAGGTGGAAAACTTCATCTGGAATCTAGTACCTGATTCCAATTCTGTGGAAGCTATTTTGCTACTCTATACAGATAACTGATAGCAACACAAAATAATTTTTGTTTATAGACATGCAAATTATGTCCTGACCAATACAGTTTCAGTTAATTCTGTCTTTATACAAGAAGCTAGTTTTGCTTCAATTTGCATACTGATTTCAGTATACCTTTATTCTCTATAAGTTTATGCTTTTGTGATTTTTTCCTTTGAACTGAATATAACGTCACCACGTTTTTTCATTGAATAATATACATTAAAGTTTTTAATACATGTTCCTTTTACATACATAGGAAGAGAAAAGATTTTACTTCTTTTTTTAAAAAAATTTTTGTCATATAGGTTTGGAGGTCTTCCACTGAGTTGTCCAGGATTTGCCTAACAAAAACAGGTATGTTTTTCACCAGAGAAATGCAGCTTATGGCTGCTTAAAGACCAGAGACATTTTTCTTGACTTCTGAATGATAGTAGAACTTTGCTGACTCTGTTTGTCTTATTTAAATATTCTTCCCTATTAATTTTTTTATCTTTGTTTTATTTGTAATCAGTTAAATTGGTGCCCACTGTTGTAGCAATAATTGGGAATTTGGTGTTATTTGAGGACTGGGTACACTGTATGACTGGATTAGTTGATTTGTGTAGATCTAGTTTGCTGAGTGAGACACAACAGAGAAACTAATTTGTGAGTCTTGTTTGCATCACTTTTCTCTAGTTTGTGCTGAAATCAATTCAGAATGTTGTGCCTACCAAAAAGGGACAGCTTTTTGATACCTGAATTGTAAAGTTTTGGGCTTCTGTGTTTATTCTGAAATTTTAGAATTAAAGCTATAAGCTTTGTTTCTGTATGATTATAACTCAGAAAGGTCTTTATGTCTCATATGAATGTGAATGACCCATATAGTATTAATAATTTAGATTATGAAATGTCTTAAATCAAAACTTATTCTGATTCATTTATAAAATAAGTGCTTATTTAAGTATAATACTCCTGTAATTCCTAGAAGACAAGGAATTCAGATAAGCTAGATTCAAAAAATATTCTTAAAGCAACTAATTCAGAAACATTTAAAGATTCCAAATTTACATAATTTAGGTAATGTTTTGGCAAAATAGATTATTGGAATAATTTGGTTTAATAAAAGCAGCTGTTTACGCCAGGTGTGGTGGTACATACTTGTAATTCCAGCATTCTGGAGACTGAGGCAGGAGAATCGCCACAAGTTTGAGGCCAGCCTGGGCTACACAGTGAGTTCAAGGCTAGCCTGGATTACATATCGAGACCCTGTCTAAAAAAAAACAAAAAAAAAAATCAAAATCAAAATCAAAACAAAATGAGAGGCAGTTTTTTCTCTTATATTTTACTCTTTATAATATATGTATTTGTATTGTGTTTCTCATATAAGAGGAACCATGCGATATTTGAGCTTGTGTGTCTGATTTATTTCATTGAACATTATGGTTTTTTTTTTTTTTTTTTGTGGTGTGGAGGATCGAACTCAGGGCCTTGTGCTTGCAAGGCAAGCGCGCTAATCACTGAGCTCAATCCCCAGCCCTGCAGATTATGTTTTCAAGTCGTGTTCATTTACCTATGACTGCCTCAAATTTATATTTCTTTATGACAGCGTAGCACTCCATTGTGTGTAAATACCACATTTTCCTTATCCATTCATCTGATAAACAGGAAGGAGTGAGAAGTTCAGCTACTTCCTCAATTACGAATTCCGTTGTTTTAAAAATATTTCTATATGCTAATTGGTTTCATTTATACTATTAGTTTATATTAGTTCATTGAAAAGAAAGTTTTATGTTATTATCTGTTTGTTTCTTTATTGTAAGAATCCTTTGGGTTTATGTCTTGTACTTTGAGTAAATACTTTGAAGATAACAACACACAGTATAGTAAGTATTGTTATTCTTTTATTATTTGATTGTGACTTTTTTATAAAGTAAAACAAAAGCTGTGTCTCATTTATCAGTGTTGTATAAATACAAGTTTGTATATTTTTATTGTACATGGGTATGCTTTTTTCCTAAACGTATATAGGTTTGCTAGTAGAATAAACTAGCATTGCTTCTGCTTGCTACTTGCTTATGAAAAATGTAAATTTGTGTGTGATCAAATTGAATTCTTATTCTGATTAACTTTTTTTTCCTTTTAGTAATTATGTTCAGTAGTATGTCAGACTCAAGATAAATTTTCAGAACCAATATAATTTGAAATCTTGAATTAGTGGTGTTTTTTTTTTTTTTTTCTTAAGAGTAGGAAAGGTTTATTGGGGAATAGGAATAGCTCCTGAGAGACAGGAACGGTCCCAAGTGGGTTGCCCCTGAGGTCATTTCTCCAAGAATGTTTTATAGGGCAAAATCATGCGGTGGGTACAAAATCATGAGATGGGTACAATGTGGGTCAAAATATAATAAACCAAGAAGATTACAAATATAGCCACTTAGCTAATATTGATCCAATAGGGAAGCAAGGTATGTAGCAAGGGCATATGGCTAACATCATTTCTTGGATTAGTATTAAATTGAGCCAATTAATGGAAAATCACTACATATCTAGATCATTTCTAAGTAGGTACAATACAGAATATTATTAAACATACCTACTTTTGCTCTTTAATTTTCATGTGCTGTAGACAGGCTGTCTTTGGGTCATGTTTATTAACATGCTCACTTTTGAAGTTTTATGAAGTTGCTATTAGTGACTGTAGAAAGTTTTTAATTTTAGCAAAAGGTAGTGGCTAAGTGTATTCAAGAAAGTAAAAGTGAAGGTGGGGAGAAACTGGCTCTGCGGAGCAAGCTTGGGCCGAGTGAATAGAAAAAGAGGGTAAAAGCAAACATAATAGTATAGGCTGCTTCTAGGAAACACAGAACGGGTTATCATGGAAAGTTACGATAGCCAGAACTGTTTTTTAAAATTATTATTCATGACCTTTACTAGTCTTATAAAATGCTGGGGTATGACAGTTTGGGATTATTTGCCCCACCAAATTTTCTCTGTAAAAATAGAAATTTGGTTATACATTATGATCATTATAAATGGTTAAGATCAGGCTTAGAAAAAAATAGTTTCAGAGAAACATAGCTGATTATGTACTTCTGTTTTTTAGGGTAAAAGGAGTAGTTTTGTCCTAACATAGCAGCATGGAATCTTACTTTTACTTCATTTTCTTTTAATTTCTAGCATCTGTAGTGAGATTGTTCTTCTTTCATTCCTAGTGCTGGTAGCTTTATATTTTCTCTTTTGTTTTCTTGGTATAGCTGGCTAAATTTTATCAATTTTATTGCCTATTTAAAAACTTGGGCTTTAGTTTCTTTTTCTTTTTTATTGCTCATTTATTTTCTATGCATTGAATTTTGCTCTTTATTTCCTTTTTTCTGCTATTTTGGATTTAACTTATTCTTTTGTCTTTAGTTTCTTTTTTTTGAATAAAACAACAAAGCACCTTTTATTTAATACTGTTAGTTATATTTATATATGTATTCATGTGTCTTATTATTTTACATGTATTAAAAAAATCTCAGAGTTATTTTGAACTATTGCTTCAGCATTTTATTTGTTTTGTATCTTATTTTACTTTAATGGTACATTTTAGATGTACATACTGATAGCATTCATCATAGCGGATTTGTACCTGTACATGATATATCTTGTTGCTTCTTTTTTTCCTGTTCCCCTCCCCTCCCTTCACCCCCTCCTCCCTCCTTATTTACAAAAGCTTTGTTTCCATTTTTTCCTTCCGTTTCTTATTTCTCTTGTCCCTCTGTTCCTTTCCCCCTCCCCCTTCCTTGTTCCCTTTCCCATTTGGACATTTTCTTCCCTTTCAATTTCTCACACCAGAGAAACAATGTGGTTTTTAAACATGTGTGTCTGATTTATTTTACTTAAGAGTATGGTCTCAGGGTGCATCCATTTACCTAGAAATATCTCAAGCTTATCATTCTTTATGGTAGAGTAGTACTCCATTGAATAAAAAAACTGCATTTTTTTATCCATTCCGCTGTTGATGGGCATTTGGGCTATTTCCAAGATTTCGCTATTACAAATTGCGCTGCTATAAACATGGGTGTGCATATATCGCTGTGGCAAGATACTTTTAATTCTTTGGGAAGATACCAAGAAGGGGAATAGCCGGGTCAAATGGAATCTGTAGTCCTACTTCCCTGAGGAATCTCCACACTGATTTCCATAGCGGTTGCACCAGTCTACATTCCTACCAACAGTGGAGAAGGGTTCCTTTTTCTCCACAGCCCCTCCAGCATTTGTTATTGGCTGATTTGCTGATAATAGCCATTCTTTCTGGAGTGAGGTGGAATCTCAGGTTTGTTTTAATTTGCATCTCTCAAATGACCAGTGATGTTGAACATTTTTTCATATGTCTATCTGCTGTTTCTACTTCTTCATCTGAGAAGTGTCTATTCATTTCAGTTGCCCACTTTTAGAATGAGTCTTTAAATATAGAGGGTCTGATTTTTTGAGTTTTTTATACGTTTGAGATGTTAGTCCTTTGTCGGAGGAATAGCTGGCAAAAATTTTTTCCCACTCCGTGGGTTGTCTCTTTGCTCTGTTGGTGGTTTCTTTTGCTGTGCAAAAATTTTTTAATAAGATAAGGTCCTAGTTGTTGATTCTTTGTGCTATTTCCTGGGCAACTGGGGATTTGTTCATAAAGTCCTTGCCTACACCTATGTCTTCAAGAGTTCTATGTATTCTATCTTCCATGTCTTTAGTTTCTTATAATAGAAGTCTAGATTGTTAATTTTAGATATTTCTTCTTTTCAAAATACAAATATTTAAAGCCATGCATTTGCTTCTAGGCACTATTTTAGCTGTTTCTCACAAATATTAATATTTGTGTTTATAGTCATTAAAAATATTTATTTTTCTTTTCTTCATCACATGAGTTATTTAGATGTTTGCTTTTAGTTTGAACTATCTGAGGATTTTTCTAGGTATCTTTTTTTTTCTAATTATCTTTTGGTATTATTTCAGGTATTTTGAATTGTATATGTGCTGCCAAAGCGAGCACATCAGGTATTTTGAATTGATTGAGACTTATTTTATGGCCCAGGATATGGTATACTAGTAAATGTTCTATGTGCATAGAAAAAGAATATACATTTAGTTGGCTGGACTGTTATATAAATGTTAATAGGTCAGATTAGTTGATAATGTTCAAATCAGGCATATATTTACTGCTTTTCTATATTTTTATTAATTGTCGAGAGATGATTTTTGAAATCTCTAAGTATAATTGTATAGTTCTTGATCTAACCCTTTGTTCTTACAGTTCTTGCTTCATGTGTTTTGAAGCTCTGGTGTTGAATGCATACACATTTAAGGTTGCTAAGTTTTTTTGATAAATTGATCCCATTATCATAATGAAATGTCCTGCAACAATCACAGCTATCAAGATTAATTAAATGAATTTTTGATGGTTTAAAAAACACAGATTTTAAGTAGAAACACAACTTGCTGGTGTGGTTTTTAATCATCATTTAAAAAAATTTAAATCTTACATTCAAGGGACTTAAACTACCATTTCATAAACATATACAAGTTTCTTTTCCCTGTCATCATGCCTAGAGTTTTGTAACTATCACTGCCTTCCTCTTCTTCTTTCTCCCTTCTCCTGCCTCCTCCTCCTCTCTCTTAGTCTTTCACTAAGTCCATTTGATTCCTCCTTCTGGGTCTTCATTTATATTATATCTCATTCTCATGGTCCTTTAAAACCTCCCACCCTCACCACCTCACCACCTCACACCTGGACTATCTGGAAAACCTAGAGAGCTAGAAACTCTAGCTTCCGTCTTCCTGTTCTAATCCCTTTTACACATAGTTGAATGTTACTTGCACAAACACCATTTTCACTGTGTAACATACATACTCAAAAAATAGTTGTGATTCTCTGCTCCTACATCAGAACCAAGCATCAATAATTCTGTCTCCTACTTTAGAATTTTATGTTTTTTGTCAGCTGTCCTCCCTAGGACTCCAAAATATTGTCTGTAGCCTGTTATTTAGACACCATTTCTTTTTCTTGACTTTGATTTTTGAAATATATTTATTACAATTTAATGAAATAGAAGTTACTTTTTAAAGGAGTAGTTTGTTGTGTTGACTACATTTCTATAAATTCCTTCCCACAGGCAAGGGCTAGAAAGGAAACCAAATAGACTTGGGCTAATTAAAGGAAGATTTTTCTTCTACTTAATCATAGAGCTAAACTTTCTTTTGGTTATTTCCTTAGATTAAGTTTGATTTCTCTTTTTCAATAAACTTTGACCTTGAACTTCTAAAGGAAACAGACTACCTTTTAATGTATTTTCTCTTGGTAAAATTTCCTTAAAACTTGAATGGGAAAAATTTTAAGTTGATATATAGATTATTTTAAACAACTTAAAAAATATTTCCTGTCTCGAGCACTTCTTATTTAGTGAAATTGAATCTACTAAGGACAAAGCTTTGACATGTCTTGAAGTTTAGAAAAATTATCCAGAAATTTGAGTGAGAGTGTTGATCACTATTAAAACAGGTGTTTGGTTCTTCTTGTTCTAGTCTTTCAGTGTCTCTAGTAGCATAGAAAAGTTCATGCTGGAATGATAAATCAACATGTATTTCTTTTCAGGGCACTTATTGAAGTCGACTTCTGTGTACCACTTGGAGAAAGACTTGCAGTTCTGAACCAGGGTCTTTTCCGAATTTTGGTGTTGATTAAATTTGGCCGATGTGATGATGTTAAGAAGTAGAGTCTTCAAGAGATGATTAAGTCAGGAGGGCTCCTCCTCTTAGGAATGGGATTAAGCATTCTTATGAAAGGACTTTATGGGGGAATTCCTTTTTTGTCTTTCTGCCTTCTGCCATATTAGGACACAGTGTTCTTCCCCTTTAGAGGATGCAGCATTCAAGATGCCATTGTGGAAGGAAAGACCAGAGCCTCACCAAACAACTGAATGCAACAGTACTATGGTCTTGAATTTCCTAGGCCCCAGATTAGTGAGAAAATTAATTTCTGTTCTTTTTGAATTATGTAGTCCCAGATATTTTATTATAGTAGCATAAAATGGACCGAGACAATAGCACAGCAGCCCTAAGGGTTACTCCTTTTCCTAACATAGTAACAGAGGTATACTGCATAAGTTGGTCTTAAGGTACAATATGTCTCCGTTTTCTCTTTTCTGAGTAAGGTAGGTAGTGCATATGTTGAGTAAGTTCCTCAGGTGATTCTGAAAACCACACGGTTTGAGAGTCAAAGCTTTAAAATCTCACAATTTCTCTTTCTTTAGTATAATAAAAATTTATTGACCTGATTTATCAGTTTCTGAAAAATTTGTAGGAAAATTTACCTCTTTATGGTTATGGAAAAGTTTTCATTGTGATTCCAGTGAATCACTTATGTATCCAAGAGTGTGATATCTTCTTAGGGTGTTTCTTTGTATGTAGTATACTTCTTTCTCCCTATTAATGCTGTTTAATTTATTTTATATTGTCTGATTTTAACATTGCTAAATAAGTTTTCTTTTGGTTATATTTGCTTGGCATATTTTTATCTCTATTTTTTAAACCTTTGGTGTGCTTTTTCAAAGTTGTTTTTCTTGTAAATAACACTATTTGGGTCTTAAGAATCAACCTACTCTTTTACTTCATTTTTTAATATGTGGGTTTAATTGAGAGGTGGATGGTTTTTTTCTGTAAAGGGTCACGTAGTAAATATTTTTGGTTCTATGAGCCATGTAGTCTCTGCTGCAACTACCCTGTGGCTAGATTTGGCCTTCCAGTACTAGTTTGCCAACTCTTCACTAATCCACATTGTTGTGATTGATGATGCACTTGGACTTTTTCCTATCATTTTATTTGTGTATTCTATTTACCATATGTATTAGGGCAGTGCTCAGGTTATGGATGAACACAGAAACTCCAGTGGCTCAGCACAACAGAAGTATACATTCATCTGTCGCTTAACAAGAGGGGTATATTCTGAGAAATGTGTAGTTAGATGATTTAGTCTTTGTGCAAACATAATAGTGTGTACTCAACATAAATTAAGACAGCTTCAGTGTTACTAGAGCTGTATAATATTATGGGACCACCATTGAAAATGAGGTCTCTCTTTGTCCCAATGTCATGCAGTACACGTTTGTATATTGTAGTATGTAAAATTAGGTCAGTGGCACAGAGGGGATGGCTTGCCTCCTGCAGGCTATTCACCAAGCCCAGCCATTTCCATCTAGTGGCTTAGCCACTCTCAATGCCTCTGGAAGGACAAGGGAGAGTAAGAAGACCCTCCTGCTTTTTAGCTGCATCAGCCTACAAATCATTTATATTACTTTCGTTTACATTTCATTGATGAAAACTAGTCATGCTGTCCCACCTGCATGTAAAAACATCTGGGAAATGTAGTTTCGCTTTATGGCAGCCACTTGATATCAACAGTCCCTCACTGTAGCAGAACACAAACCTTTGGGATTGATCTTTCTTTCTTTCTTTTTTTTTTTTCTATTCCTCCTTATTTCCTTTGTTGCTTTAGAATATCATGATATATTTTCTTGTTTTAGTGGTTGTCTTTATAATTCTAACATATATACTTAATTTTTGAAATTTCTCTAAAGCCTATGCTTATTCAGCATACTTCTGTTATGGTTAAAAGATTTTTTTTGATTCTTTCCTCCCCTTGAGCCAACACTCTATACATCTCTCTCATTGTTGTCTAAGGTTTTCACTTCAACTTTTCATAGAAAACCCACAAAAGAGTTGTTTTTGTATTTAAGACTTATATATACTAAAAAAAAAAAAAAAAAAGACTTATATATACTACTGTTCTATTTTTATCAGTTTCTGTGTTCATTGTCCTTGATTCTTTCCTGCTGAAGTATATTTAGATTATTTAGGTTTTTTTCCCCCTCTAAGTGTGTGGAAGATGCTACTGTATTTTCTTTTGGCATTGATTATTGCTGATGATAAATGAGTTGTTAGCTAATTGTCATTCCTCTGTAGAAATTTGTCTTCTTTCTAGTAGCTTTCATAATGTTCTGTCACTTGACAACACACTGTGGTTGGGGATTTATTTTTATTAATTCACCTTGCCTCTTAGGATGCATTTTCAATATTAAGTAATATTATAACCTGATTCTTTCTCAAGGGATTTTACTACACTAGTGGCTGAGATGGCAGAAAAGTATTTGGTTTCCAGAACCAAATGCATGCTTTTTTTATTTCTTTTTCTTTTTTTACACTGCTCTTCAGCATCTTTACCACTATGTATAATTACTAGAACTTGCCAGAAAATTTCTTCAGGGAGGTTTAGGAGATGACAGAAGGAGAGGAAAAACTCATTTGCAGTTAGGATGAAAAGCAGTAATTATAAGGACAGAAAAAAACTATAAAAAGAAAATCAAGGAAAAGAGCTTGGGAAGAAATCCAAACAATCCAAAATTTCATGTTGTGAGTTGAATTGAAAGTCTAAGATCAAGGATATTATGTCTTGGTCACTGCTCCTGAAACCACCTTGCTGGGATTAGGGAATGAGATTTGGAAACTATGGGAAATTTGTCTTATAACTGGGGTTGGGAGAGAGAATAAGTCTAGCAAGGGTTTAGAATTATGGAAGGGTTGGGAGAGAACTGGGCTTGGGAGAGAGAATAAGTCTAGCAAGGGTTTAGAATTATGGAGGCTTTTGATGAGCTTTTCTTTTGGGAAGAATTTTATTGGCTAAGGAAAGTTTATCAGTGCAGATAAGGGGTAGCATTGATATTTGGAGCAGGGAAGTTCTTGTGTGGAAGCTATTTTCAGCTAATCTGATGGCAGGTGGCAGGTGCATCTGGTTACTGGCTTTATAGTGGCAAGTAAGTTGATGTACTTCAATGGTACAGCTACATCTGGTGGCAGGCTTTAAGTCAGAATCTGACATTTATTTTAGTCCATGCATGGCACACCCATTATTTTATTTATCACTTTTGTCCTTGTCTCTTTCCCACACTATGCATTCACCTTAGTCGGAGTTTTGACTAACTCTAGCCAAAATGAATAAAAAATATACAGCATTGGAGAGCTTCTTTGAGAAGAGGAAAAGACTCAATGATGAGACATCAGAAGATTCTAAGAATGCCAACAAAAAGAAAGCTGTATTTAAAAAATACCAAGTCCAAATTAAATTACAGGACTACTGGAATATGTGATTCACATTCTTTAAATCTGCTGTGTATAATGTGATGACTGGCTACCCAACAAAATTATGAGACCTTTAAAACTATTTTGCCACATGGATACCAAGCACCTTGCATTAAAAGACATGGTTTTGGAGCTTTTCAAAAGAAAAAAAAACATGAACATGAAGAACAAAAGAAATGATTGAAGGCCACCAATTCATGAAATGTATCTGCAAAGAGGGTATAATTTTTAGGGACGACTGCATCACTAAAGCTAAGAAGCCCTTTACTGTTGGTGAAGAGTTGATCCTGCCTTCTCTGGACATTTGTCGTGAACTTTCAGGAGAGGCTAAGTAGCACGTGTTCCTTTTTTGGCTAGCACCATAACTAGACAAATTAGTGAAATAGCAGAGTGTATTGAGGCACAAATGTTAGAGAGTACTAATGGGTCACTGTGGTACACAATCCAGTTTGGTGAATCTACCAACTCTGGCAAGAAGGCAAAGATGCTTGTTTTGTGTGATACATTTTTCAGGAGGATGTGCAAAGGAATATGATATGGTCACTTTTGGTACCACCTAACACTACAGCTACAGAACTATTCAAGTCTTTGAATAATTACACATCAGTAAAACTGAATTGGTCATTTTATGTTGTCCTATGCATGGATGGAGGGGCTGCCATAACTGAATGGCTTTTTGGTTTCAGAATTCCAGGTCAAAGAGAGTGTTTCTGAAAGTGAGTCTATGAACTGTGTTATCCATAGAGAAATGCTGGCTAGCTGAGAAATGTCACCAGAATTTAACAGTGTTTTGCGGGATGTGATTAAAATTATCTACCACATTAAAGCATATGGCCTTAACTCATGCTGGTTTGTGTAATTCTGTGAGGAAACGGACATAGCACACACATGACTTATACACAGAAGAGAGATGACTTTCTAAAGGTAGATGACTGGCCAGAGTTTTTTCATTATGAGAGCTGCTTCAGATATTTCTTTTAAAAAAATAACCACTGGCAACACATATCAGTGGCACAGAATGGACTGTAAAACTTGCAATGTGCTCTACAAATTCAATCTGTCAATTCAGAGAAGAATGACAACTATATTCAAGTCAGTAAATAAAGTGGTTGCATTCAAAGCCAAACTGAAATTATGGGGCTGAGGAGTGAACACTAGGATTTTTAACTTTTTTTCATGTTCTCACTTTTATTTGTTTTCAAATATAAAAAAGTCAAGTTTCTTATACTAATTATCTCAATTGGGACTATGCAGACCTATTCAGTGTGTACAACAATCACTTCTCTCCTTCAGTTTTTCTGCTTTATACAGTGGCGTGACTGACAGAAAATTGGATGACATGTGGTTTGTTGGAAGATATCATTTCTTTACAAAACAACATGCAGGGCATTTCCCACTTTGTCTGCTAGTCAATTTACAATAACTGTTTATTTTCTGTTTATTTAGGAGGCACATGGAACTGAAATTTAGCTGCCCAATTTTATTAAGCTACCCTACAAGTAAGCATAAATGATAGTCTCCACACAGCAAACTTTGGACAGTTGAGTTAGTAGACATTTTTTGTTATCTTTAGTAGATTCAACTCTTTAGCCTGAAAATATTGGCTTTTTCTCTTAAATCTCCTTAGGATTTTCCCTCTAATTTTGATAGACTAGGTTGTAGAACAGAAGAGCCCCCTCATGTGAAATTTCAGTGTGAAAACTATTTCCTATTGTATTCCATTAATTTTTGCTAGTTGCATAGACTAAAGACAGTTGCCTTGCTAAGTAAATGACACTAAAGAAAACTTCGATCCAAGTGGCAGTACTTAGTTGAAGTGTTTCTGACCAAAGAAATTATACAACAGTATTACAGGCTAACTTGAGAGAAATGTTGATTTGTGGAATATAAAATATTTCCTTTTAGAAAACACCACAAATACATAACCTCTGTACAAAGAAAAATATAAAAATTCTGGATGACCATGTTTGATTACACTAAATAATTTAGAATGGAATGTCACTGGTTTTAAGTTTTTCTACTTTACTCATTCCTTTGTGAACTAACATTTATATTTAGTTCAGATGCATTTATAGTGGGATTTGTGACATGTTTAAAACATTGGCAGAGATTTTAAGAGAGACTGAGCCAGGGCTTTTTTTTCTCCCGGCTGGTGCATGGGAGCTTGTCTCAGCTTTCAGAAGAATTTAAGCGTTACTTCCCAATCACAAAAGCCCCCCAAGGTGGGGAGGAATGGATCCATGGCTCATTTGTGAATAAACCAGGTAAACCAACTTTGTCCATGCTAGAAAAGGAACAACTGCTTGAGAATGCAAATGATGGTGGCCCTAAAAGTATGTTTGAAAAAAAAAAAGTATGTTTGAGGTAACTGAAATCTCCACATACTGTACATTGAAGTCAAGGCTCTGTATCCTGAGAGTGCCACAAAAGCCCTGAAAAGCGTGCTTCTTTTTCCAGCATTCTCCTTGTGAAGCAAGGTTTTCTGCAGTGACAGCAACCAAAATGAAATAATGGAGTAGCCTGGACATAAACAACACACTTTTGATGTCACTGTTTCCCATCACCCCCAGATGGAACCATCTAGTTGCAGGAAAGCAAGCTCAAGAGTTCCCACTGATTCTGCATGATGATGAGCTGTGTAATTATTTCATTATATATTACGAGGTAGTATTAATGGAAATATAGTGCACAATAAATGTAATGAACTTGAATCATCTTGATACACCACCCCCACTTGCACTGCTGCTGCCAGGTCTGTAGAAAATTTTCTTCCACAAAACCAGTCCCTGGTGTCAAAAATTTGGGCACTGCTGCTTTAAAGCATCTTTCCCATCCACTGGAAAAAAACAGAGTTCATGTAATGTACTGTGCTTCATATACCACACAGTTGTCATCTTATTTCATAGACTCAGCAACTTCAGGAGGTAGTATTATAAGAGATCTTTCAGAAAATCACTATATGGTGTTTAAAATCTCTGGGTCTGAGTACATGCAGGTGTTTCCATCTCACAAGAACAGGTTATTAGCAAATTGTTAATACCAATTTTAAATCAGGTTGACAAGGGTCACTGCAGAAGTCCTGCAAGATCTTACTTCATTATAGGAAATAACATATGCTTTGCTTATACTCTTTAATAAACAAACATGTCTCAGAGGCAGATTTGAATCAATGAATGTCAGTACCAAGTCAGAGAATGTTGATATTTTTCTAGGCAAGTGTTATAAAGTAACATTCCTTACCAAGGTGGAATAGAGGTTGAAATTATTGAATCCACTGAACATATACTGGCTCAGGAGAGTCATGGAAGGCTGAGCAATTCATTTCTCAGTTGTGGGCCCAAGCTGGTGAATTTTTAATAAACTTGGTTATTCATACTCTGTTTTCTAGCTTAAAGTGAACCTTTTGGTCTGAGGCATTTTGCTGTGCTGGCAGCTCATAACCGAGGTGTAGCCAAGCCCTATGAGCAGAGACATTTTCATTTACCAGAAATCACCCTGATGGTGTTAAGTGATCCAAAGCATCAGATTCAGGGAGAGATGGAGGCTATGAGACAGCATTAAGACCCTAGATGGCTCTGCTAGGGTTATGGGTGTAGAAGATAGAAGTGAACCATATTCCCTGAGGAACTGATGGAAGAAATTCATTCTCCCTGATCAAATGATCAAGTCATAGACTCATAGAGCTTCACTGATGTGTGGAGCTATAGCAAACAGACTCCTGATTGCGCAGATGAGAAGCTGAAACTCCAGGGAATTGTCAAATGCCACATAGATAGGAGTAAAGGGGGCTTCCACTTCATGCCTTTAGAATCTAACTTCATGTCATACTATGTAGAGTTGAACTTTTGAGTTTCCTAATTCAGTCCTCAATCTGATATGGCCACATGAATCTCTTTCTTCCTGTTACTAAAGAAGAAACCAAAAATCTACTGTTAATTTCCTTATTAGCAAAGATGCTAGAAAGTCATAATAAGTTTACAACCAGATAATAAACTTCCACTCATAGTCTGAGAGAAAAGATGAAAAAGTTTTATATGAATGTACAGAATACCCAAATCCCAACTCATTACTTGATTCAGCTCTTACTAACATTCCTTTTTCTTCCTACTTCTCTTTATTTTTGTGATAGTGTTGGGCTTCCTGCAGTGAGTGATAATTTGTCTAGAACAAAATAGAATTTGTTCTTCAATCCTTCTGGTGTAAACTCAAAGCTGAATAAATGGAAATATGTATAAGTCTCAGGAATAAATCAACTGTTTACATAAAAACAAGCACATAATTTAGTCCTTTCTTTCTGGTATGTAAGAAAAATCTAAAGGGCTAAAATTCTATCAATCTGTCCACCTGTACAACCTCACCAAGCTGTTTGTTCATTTATTCATTTGTAGGAAGATAGAATTTCCTTCCTCACTTGCTTCCTTCCCTTCATTATTATTCATTCTTTAGAGGTACTTCGGTAAACTGGAAAAAAAAAATAGAGCCTTTGTCAGTACAGTAGTGTATTGAAGTCATATTATGAAAGATGGAGAATTTTAGTGATGTCAGGAAGGGTGGTGTTATAAGTGGTGTCCCTCCAATACTTTGAAGAATTTAGAAGTTGATTTACACTCCTCTCTTCCAGAGGTAGAGCCAGGATATTTAAGGGAAAGAGAGAGATAGAAGAAATAATGGAGACACAGAGAAAACAAAACGAAAAGGAGACCAGAGAGAAAAAAAGACTTCTCAAAGTTTGCCCAAGAGAGGACTGATGAGTAACTTGATGGGAAAAGTACAGGGCCCCGTTTGTATTTGTGATAATATAATCAGTAGAAAACCATTCGTTTGGGTGATAGGCTATATGTATGGTAAAATACAATTTTCTATCCAAACTGATAACCTTTTGCAAGTGAAAAGGAGCATTACTAAGTACATTGACAGTTATAGAACTGTCAGGCAAATCTGCATAAATGGTCACAGACTAAACCAGTACATTATGGACAGACCTCATGGGCATAACTAAGGGATTATGCATTCATTCATTTAACACACAGTTATTAAGCATTGTTGTATTTGGTCCTGCAGGATACAAAGGCGACCACTTCTGTTTTTGTACCAGATGAGCCGTTCTTTCTTTGGCTGAGACTTTCATAACACTGAAGAACAAGGTACATCCTTCATAGTTCAGGTCACTGATTGTGTTGCTTTTTGCTAGGGCTTGTCTATATATGGCTTTATGTGGTCTTGCTTGCATGATGGTGGCCGAACACCCTGAGGCTTGATGAGTCAGAGTGGTGTGATTTTGTTCCGCCTTTGCCCTGCATAGGCTGGCTTTTAATCAAATGAACACTTAATCTTGTAGTCAGTCTTATGGAGCCTTTTGTCCTTCCCCATTCCATCACCAATACATATGTAATTTTCTGTCCTTCAGAAGGCATAAACTATGTTTTTTCTCAGACTTCTAAAAATATTTTCTGTGTTTGATGTTTTCCATAGATAGGCCTGGAGTCAAGCATTGCAGTCAAGGCGAGGTGAGTCTGGCTGAGTATTTTTGATATCTTAAATTAGCTTTCTCTAGTACCCCACTTCTTTTGTTGGCAGAGTTTCCTATTTTTTAATATAGTATACTTGGGAGCTCTGAAGTTGATTTCACATACTTTCCTTCTAGGGTCACAGTTACTGTCTTCTCAGGGTATAAAATATTCATAGAACTCTGAGGCACACAGTCATAATGGTATCCCTTCTGGTCAGTAGGTCTGTGTCCCTCGCAGTAGGTCTGTGTCCCACACACCTGCTGGTGAATGGATCATGATTTTGCCTCAGTGGACTGTTCTATCCTTTCGATCTATTGGCTAGGTTACTATCTTACTAATCAAATCATTCATACACATCAGAACCAACTCAATTTGAAAAATAGGCCACAGGTCCTCTGCCCAAGGACTAGCAAGAAAGTATAGGCAATCTTCCTCAAGGCATTTTTTTTTTGTTATGATTTGTCTTCCTGATACATATGATAATATTTTTACTCTGGAAGGATGATAACTATTGAAAAGATATTGATAGTGTGGCTGATTCTGAATTTGGTTCTCTTTCAGCAGTCACAATCCCAGACAACTGGACTCTGTCCTTTTTTTGTATTATTTATTCGTGCTAGTGTCTATTTCTTCCCTTTTAATGTTCTTTGAAGAGAGTGTTCATATGTCTCTTACTGTTTCAAGCCCTCCCTCACCCTAGTGCTAAATCCATTGTGTTTCAAAGAGAAGATAATTGATAAATGTTTCCGAGCTCAGTAAGTATCGTTGGCCTGTAAATCAATAGTCCCCTTAATTTGATGCTTCCTCTATACTGAAAGACTCATTGAAAAGTCCATAGATGGAATGTAGTGTAATAACCTGAGTATTACCACTGAAATGTCCTTTGAGCAATAAGACCAAATGAAGGATGGAAAATATGAAAGTCACCCTATCTGTAGTGCTATTGGTGGGGGGGTGTGGGGGTGGGGGCAGACTCTTCAGTCCTTCAGGGATACAGTTAAAATATGGGGTTGGTGCCACATTATCTTTTTACTCTCTTGTTAATGGCTTCTGCTACCTAATATACACAGTTACTTTGCAGAAACTAAACTATGTCTTGGATCTTCCTTGAAAGGAATACTTACACTCTTCCATTGGTTCCCCAACCAAATTAGGTTAGTGTGTGTCCTGTGTTGGACTGGACTGGAATCAACGAAGCCTCCAAAACCAAAGGGAATAAGACATAAGGAAAAATAGCCATTTGATTTTCTGTATCCTATTCCTACTGATTTGGGTATTTTAACCCAGGTATAACATGCTCTTTATTCTATTTAACAACTTTTATGTTGCTTCTTTCTATTGATAGTTATTGGGCTTTTGGTCAGGCAGGGATTATTATTTTTCATTACTAACTCTGGATAAAACTCTGGCTGCCAGACTTCTATTCATGTTGTGTATAAGAATAATTCAAATTTCTTCTTCATTTTTAGAGGCATGGTAGTATGAGGATTGATCATTATAAACAAATGAAAGTTTGGGCATTAAGGAACTTCAAATGAGTTTCCATGTTGAGAAAGTATGGGAAAATGTATTATATCCAGTTTCGCTCTTGGAAAAGCAGACCCCCCTTATTCAGAGCTGGGTGGTAATGAATTTGATAGGCAAAGAGATGTCATACAAGGCCACCTGTGTATGATATGCAGTGTCCCTGTACAAAGCTTACTTTCAGTTACCAAGTATACACCTTTGCCTTCAGGAGGGATGGGAGAGTTTTTGTCACTTGTCTGCTCAGAAGAAATGCCTTTTTGCAATTCTAATTGCTAAGATTTCTAGTAAAAGAAGGGGAAGAAGATCAATGTAAAAAATGGATTTAAAGCTCAAATACAGACAGAGGAACCTGTTATGGCACTTTTGGGAAATGATTTTGGCACTACTAGAGTAGTGGTAATGACAGTGGAGAATTTGAAAAGGAATTGACAGTCTTTGACCTCTATTGGATGTGAAGAACCTTAGATGAGGAGAGGCACAGAGTGAGAATGAGTATGACTCTGAGGTCTTTCATTTGATTATTTTATTTTTTTCAGGTCTTTCATTTGAGCATTGATAGAAGCTGGTGCCACAAGAAAGAATACATAGAGAAAAAGAAAAGGGTGTAGGAGGCGGTAGAGAGAGATGATGAGTTCAGTTTTCCACATGAATTTGAGAAGCTTGTGGGTTATCCTAGAGAATGTATGTATAGTTGGCAGTGGGATAAATGGGTCTGAAGAGAGCTATCAAATGAAGTATAAATTGACAAGTTTATGATATAAATGAGTAGATGAGTTTGTTGGGGGAAATACCAACATTTAAGGACTTGACAAAAGGAGAGAAGCACATAAAGAAACTTTACCATGAGTAGTCCGAGAGAAAGGATGCAAACATGGAGAAGTGTGCTTGGGGAAGAGAGAATTTAAAGAAAGGAGGAGCAGTCCAGCTTCTTCACCTTTAAGTCATACAGTTTCTAGGTTCCCAATTCAAATTGCTTGTGATCAATAAATTCTAGATTAGGGAAAAAAAAAGTACATTCAACAACTACTGGGTGAATAACATAGCTCTAGGTCACTGGTCTATTTTATGTAAACATATCTGGGTTCTGTTTCCTCTGAGAATTTTACTTAATGCAAAAGAGAATGAGAAGAAATCCTTTTTCTACAATGTACAACTATACTAATAGTAGCCAGTGGGGAAATTGACCTATAAATACTCTAAGCACTTTAAGATTATTTTTAAAAAGTTATGTCTTTTGGCTATGGTCTAATGTGATGATTGGAACTGAGGAGTGAGAGAGAATATTAATGGAAGGGAGCACACACTCCTTTGGCCTTAGAAAGAGCAATATCTGTTCTCAGAGGGAAATTTGATGAGTAATGACCTTGATATACATTTTAAACATTTTGACAATGAAGTAATGGGTGTTGTTTTTACTCTTTGCAGTACTGTGGCTTGAACTCAGGCAATTGCTCTATCTCTGAGCTGCATCTCTAGCCCTCTTCATTCTATTTTCTGTTGAAATTATGATCCTCTTGCCTCAGGCTTCCAAAGTGCTGGTATTATAGGTATGTGCCACCATGCTTGACTTTATTTTGAGATAGGATCTCAGTAAATTGCCTATGCTGGACTTGAGCTTGCAATTTCTCCTGCTTCAGCCTCCCAAGTAGCTGGAATTACAGGCATGTGCTACCATGCCCAGTTGCTTTTATTCTTGGACCAGCAGATTCTTATTTGGGAGATTAAACCTACTATTTCCAGACTGTTTATAGGCCACCCAAGGATGCAGTGACAGAGAAACATCATGATGCCTATATTCATCCCTGTTACAGGCAGTGGGTGCTGTAAAAGTCGTGCTATAAGAGGTTGCAAGTGGGTGCTATAGCATCAGGACTAGCTTCCCTTGCAGTGGGAAGAGAATGAATCTAAGGTCTCAAAAGGTGCCTTTTCCCAAAACATTCCACTCCCGAGGTTGCTGATTAAGAGCTGATGATTCACATTTAGATGCCCCTCCGCCCCCAGCCCTCTTCCTAACAACACAAGTTTGAGTCAAGCTTGAACCTTGCTAAGAAAGCAGATTTGCTCTTTTTAATCTTAGCAGCATTGGAGTCTAAAGACGGACTCTGTGGGAAGGCAGATCCTTGGTTACCTCCTCCCCAAGCTGTTGCAGGAATTTCAGATCTCTGCTTGCCAAAGCACTTTTGTGGAGCTCAAAAATTTTTAGGGTGTGAAGTGGAGTGGGGGAGTATGTGGCCTTGACTGAGTCATTCCCCTCTGTAGGCTTGTTTTCCCCTTTTGACAAATGGATCTGGATTAGGGAATCTTTGAGGGTCACCTTTGTGTGTACCCACAGGCTTGCTTCATAGGCACAGGGTTTGCTCTCAGCTAGGTCCTTCCCTGGTAATATCACTGGCTCAAGAGTACTGTTCTATATTTGGACAAGGCAAGTCACAGTATGTCATTCTGCAGAAAGGAATCTTGTTTGCAGTGGGAACACTAAAGGAAGAGGCTTCTAAGCTGAAAATGCACACATTCTTCTAGGGGATGGGAGGAAGAGAAAGAACCCTATTTCCTTTTAAGGGATCTAGAAATGAGAGTGCTTGGAATTCTGCCTGGCCCTGTCAGTGCTTGCCCAATACCCTGGCCTCATCAGTTTGTGTTTACCTTTGTGAAAATGCTCTGGGTTCAAAGAACAGTTTTCAGAGGCAGACTAACCTAAGAGACCTAGCTCTGTCACTTGGTTATTGTGTGAACATGGATGAGTTGTTGGGCTTTGTGTACCTGGTGTTATTTATCTGTTAAATAAAGATGCCTCATGGCCCTGCAGTAGGATTAAATGAAATAATGTGTATACACAATAGCGATATAGCCTGGCATACCTTTCAGAGTTACCTTCCATCATCTCCGGACCTTCTTTTTACTGATCTTGACTTGTATATTATTACCCCCACCTGGAACTCACTTTGAGTGCTCAGTGAGGTCTTTCTACTTGTCCCAACCCTCAGGTCTTCCTTGTGCTCCAGTATACATTACTTGGCCTCACATTCCTGTAACCATCTTTTTATACTGTTTTGCTGATTTTGCCTGCCTAGATTACTGATCTTTATCTTTCTGCAGTAGCTGGTAAAATCTTAAATCCACAGTTGGGGGGGCCTAAGTAATATTTTGAATAAGTGAATATAGAAAGAACTAAGAGCAAAAGAATGCAGTATGTGCAGTGGTGGAGACCTTGGTCAATGCTTAAACAAGCTTACTTGGGTTTGAATACTTGTGCTGCCCATGAAGAACTTTGCAAACTTAAGAGCATCTCTGGACCCCTTTGTCCTTCAGTTTTTTCATCTGTATTATGGCAGCAGTAAAAATCATACCTCTCTCCTATAATGGTGAAGATTAAATTAAGTGAGTTAGGTTTTGACGAGTGTTTAGACTAGTGCCTGGCACATACAGTAGTGCTATATTAGAGCCCTTCATTATTTTAAAGACCTTGGGCTTAAAATCAGACAAAGCTGAGTTCAAAGCCTGCTATACTGCTTACTTAAGTATGTAATGCTGGACTGAACTTATTAAATTTCTCTGTTCTCCAGTTTCATTCTCTGTAAAATTGGGACAGTACACTTGCTTTCTCAATTGTTATGTAGGTGAGATTGAGACAAGAACCTAGAACAGTGATGGCAAACCTTTTAGAGCTTTCAGTGAGAGCAAACAGCCCACTATGGCATGCCTGCCACAGGTTGCCACCAGTGGCCTTTGAAGGCTATTTTAGTTTCCCAGTAGCAAGAGTTGAACGGTTACTACATGAAGAATCGTTGCAGTAGCCTAGGCCCCATTTAAGAAGCTGAAAACCTAATGCTTACCCTGACTGAAAGAAGGTGAGAGAAGAGCTGAATCAGGGGGGTTGTGGGTACGTGTAAGAAGAGATGGGGAAGTTACTTTGTGCTCCTGGCTAAGCCATGTCACCAAAATCCTAACCAAATTAGACCATTAAGAATACATTTGGATAGAGCTAGAGACTTTAGCCCGTATGAAATTCCAGCACAGGTCCATACATGTCGCTTTTCTGCCCATCTCCTGTTATTTAAGGTATTTCTCATGTTTTGTCCTTATGTAGTAAGCTGAGGTACTGTCATGGTGGTGCTGCAGGTAGGGTGAGTAGAGATGCTTCAATCTGGCTGGCCAAGCGGGTCTATGAAGCTTGCTCTCAGAGGAGGGATATTTGTTAGGGCAGAGTTTGTGTATCTGAGGGTTCCACTTTGGCCTTCCTTTTTGAAGCTATATTGGGACTCATAGACTTCTGATTTCTGTATTTCAGACTATTGATTCTCACTCCTGAGATCTGATTTAGTCTTGAGTGATGTTGTTGGTTCTGTATGGTGTATGTCCCTGTCTAATGTCTGTCAGCAGTGAGTGACCAACTGCTGTCCATTTTTCAGGGCACAGATATTTGAATGGGTGGTCTCCATCAGGAGCCTTACTAGGTTTCTTCTTATCTTTCACAGGTGACTTTGCTGTGTTTGCACAACAGGACTGGGGTGTTTTTGTTTTGTGGTACTGGGGGTTGAACCTATGGAAGGCAACCACTGAGCTACGTCCCCAGCTCTTTTTATTTTTTATCTTAAGACAGGTCTCACTAAATTGTGTAGGATAGGCTGGAACATATGGTTCTCCTGACCTCAGCCTTCTGAGTTGCTGGGATTGCTGGCATGTGCCACTGTGCTAGGCAGGGCCAGGGGCTCGAAACTGTCTTCCATCTTTGTCTGCATCTGTGTTTAGACTTTTCAGGGTCCAAGCTTCTCACACCCCTTTGTTTCCTTCAATCCTTTCTGCTAATTTGATGTTAAATTCTGCAATGTGGTCAATTTTTTGGTAAGGAGATATAATATATTTCTATCGCAGAATTATAGATTTGCTGAGTATTTGCTGTAAAACTCTTACAATCTCATCAAAATCATATGGCTTTATTGTTAGCAGTGCCAAAAATTGGTTTCAAGTACCAAGATATAAGTAACCACTTCCTTTTCTTGTTACCTCAAAGTTTTTTTTTTTTTTTAAGGATTATAGCCTTATCTGTAGTCAGGAAGGAGAAAGGACCATGATTAAATTCGTTTTACAAAATAAAATTCATTATGTGGGCACATTTAAAGAAAGTAGTAATGTTCAGGTGGTTAGCCTGGATATGCCAATTCAGTTGTATACAACCTGTCTATACATCTGAGGATTTTTTTAAAAAATGCTAATGCCTATGTCCTACTCCTAAGCCAGTTAAATGCCAATCCATTGAAGTGATGTAGGACAAGGGTATTTTAATATTTACATAGTTGAGGATATCTTCTGAATTGACTAATTTTTAATTTAATTTTATTTATTACTAAATCAAGGTACACTTTTAGGTACATTCTCCATGCTGGATTATAATAACATTTTTTCTCTGTCCTTTTTTCCCCCTATTGTCTGTCTTTTTATGTATTGGGCTTCTCATATAAGAGAAACCATGTAGTATTCAATCCAGTGTGTCTGATTTACTTCACTTAACATTATGGTCTCAAGGTACATCCATTTTCCTAAAAATGACTCAGGTTTATCCTTCTTTAGGGCAGAGTAGTACTCTATTGTGTGTAAATACCACATTTTCTTTGTCCATTCTTCTGTTGATGGACATATATGCTGCTTCCAAAATTTAGCTGTTATGAATTGTGCTGTTGTAAACATGGGAATGCATGCATCACTGTGCTATGATGTCTTTAACTCTTTTTAGGAAGATACCTAGAAGAGAAATAGCTGGGCCAAATGGAATTTCTAGTTTTAGTTTTTTGAGGAATCTCTGTACTTATTTCTGTAGTGGTGGTACCAATTTATAGTCCCACCAACAATAAAGAAGTGTCCTCCTTGCCTCACCCCCCCGCCTCTCTAGCTTTTGCTATTGATTGATTTCTTGATTTCAGCCATTCTTTCTGGAGTAAGATGGAATCTTGCATTATTTTAATTTGCTTGTCTCTAATGGCCAGTGATTTTGAACATTTTTTTCATATATTTATTGGCCGTTTGTATTTCTTCATCTGAGGAGTATATATTCATTTCAGATGCCCATTTTTTGATTAGGTCTTTAAATTTAGGGGAGTCTATTTTTTGAGTTCTTTATATATTCTAGATATTAGTACCTCGAGAAGTAGCTTGCAAAAATTTTTCCTATTCTGCAGGTTCTCTCTTCACTCTTTTCATGGTTTCTTTTGCTGTGCAGAAGCTTTTTAATTTGATATGATTCCATTTTTGATTTTTTGGTATTATTTCTTGTGCAACCAGGGTTCTGTTCAGAAAGTCTTTGCCTATGCCTGTGTCTTTAAGAGTTTTACCTATTTCGTTTTACAGCAGATTGTTTCTGTTTTAATATTTAGATCTTTGATCCATTTTGATTTTAATTTAGTGCATGGTGAGAGATATGGATCTAGGTTCAGTCTTTGGTGTGTTGAAAGCCAGTTTTCCCAGAACAATTTGTTAAAGAGGCTGTCTTTTGTCCAGCGAAAGGATTTGGCCTCTTTGTCAAACATAAGGTAGCTGAGTGTACCTGGTGTTGTTTCTGCATTCCCTATTCTTTTCCGTTGATCCACAAGTCCTTTTTTTGAAATATCATACTGTTTTTATCACTATAACCTTGTGCTATAACTTGAAGTCTGGGATTGTGATGCCCCCTGCCTTGTCCAATTGCCCCAAATTGGTTTTGCTACTATTCTAGGTCTTCTCTGGTTCCATAACAATTTTATGACCACTCTCTGTAGTTCTGTGAGGAATGCTATTGGTATTTTGATTGGAAATGCATTGAATCTGTATAACAGTTTTGAAGTATAGCCATTTTGACTATATTTGTTCTGCCCGTTCAAGGAGAAGGGATATTTTTCCATCTTCTGATATCCTCTTTGGTCCTCCTTTTCAGAGTACCATAGTTTTCATTGTAGAGTTCTTTCACTTTCTTGGTTAGGTCAGTTAATTCCTGAATATTTCACTTTTCTTGAATCCTATTGTAGAAGTTTTATTTCCCTAATTTCTCTCTCAGTGAGTTTATTATTGGTTCACAGGAATACTAATGAATTTTGAATGTTGACTTTGTATCCTGCTATGCTACTGAATTTGGTTATTAATTCTAGGATTTTTTTGGTAGCATTTTTGGGGTCTTCTATGTACAGCATCATATCATTTGCACATAATGGTAATTTAACGTCTTCCTTTCCTGCCCATATCTTATTTATTTCTTTCTGTTGTCTAATTGCTGTGGCTAATGTTTTAAGAACCAAATCAAGCAGGAGTGGTGATAATGAACATCCTTGTCTTGTTCCTGGTTTCGGAGGGAAAGTTTTCAGCTTCTCTCCATTTAGTATGATGATGGCTGTTGGTTTGTCATAGACAGCTTTTATCAGATTGAGATTAAGTCCTCCTATATCTATTTTCTTCAGGGTTCCTATCATGAATGGATGTTGGAATTTTGTCAAATGCTTTTTCTGGATCTATTGAGATAATCATGATTTTTGTCCTTGCTTCTATTTATGTGGTGAATTACATTTATTGATTTGTTTATGTTGATCCATCACCGCATCCCTGGAATAAATCCTTCTTGGTCATGATATATGATCTTTTTGAGGATTTGCTGCATTCTGTTTGCCAGTATCTTATTGAGAATTTTTGCATGTATGTCCATTGAAGAGATTGTCCTGTAGTTTTCTTTTTTGTTTGGGTCCTTTTCTGGTTGTGGAATCAGGAATGACTTCAGGAGTACTGCTTCTCTTTCAATTTTATTCAAGAGTTTGAAAAATATTGGTATTAGAGCTTCTCTAAATTTCTTGTAGAATTCAGCAATGAATCCATTGGACCTGGACTTTTCGTAGTTGGTAGGTTTTTATTCTTCAATTTTATTGACTGATATTGGATTATTCAGGATTTTTATGTCTTCTTGGTTTAGCGTTGGTATTTCGTGTGTATCTAGGACACTATCCATTTCTTCTGAATTTTCCATTTTATTGGAGTATAGGTTTTCAAAGTAGTTACTGACAATCTTCTGGATTTTGGCAGAATCTGTTGGGATCTTGCCTTTTTCATTTCTCATTGCATGGATTTGAGTCTTTTCTTATTTTGCTAAGAATGGTGAAGGGTTTGTCTAGTTTGCTCGTTCTTTCAAAGAACCAACTCTTTGTTTCATTGATTTATTTTTCTTTTTGCATTACATTTTTTAGTTTCATTTTCATTGATTTCTGCTCTGATCTTTTTAACTTCCTTCCTTGTACTAATTTTGAGTTTGGATTATTCTTGTTTTTCTAGAACCTTATAGTGCATCGTCTTCTAGTTCTGAAATTCTGTCCTTAATTGCCTAGATTTCTGATTGAAACCCTTCTGTAGACTGTAATTCTTTGCCAAAATGGTCATTCATGTTTTGTATCATTTTGTTTAGCTCATGTAGCTTTTCATTAGTGTCTTTTTCTGAAAGCTCCTGGATCCTTTTGGTTATTTCTTCCATCATCTGTTTATAGTTATCTACAGTTCTCTTTGATCTGTTTTCTAACCTCTTCTCTTTCTCTTCTCTAGCCTTTTGAGTAATTCAGGTGTGTGGCTTGTGCCATTCTGCCTCTTGGCATCATCCGAATAGGGTTTAGGGGAGTTGGGAGTTTTGGGAGGTATTTTGTTGACTTGTCTTCTCATGTTTCTATTGCTTTTCTGTTTGTTTGTTTGCTCACTTACTTGTTTTGTTTTTTGATGAAGTTTGTGGACACTTACAGTGTAACGATTTTGTTGCTAGTATGAAGATCTCTTTAAGTGCTTTTCAGTAATATATTTTGAGCATGGCTAACTATAGTTCTTTGCCTCATCCCCAAGATCTGGCCAACTTGGTTAATTTGTGGGGAGGATACAGTGTAATTAGCCCCAAAACTGAGTTCTCTGGGAATACACTCTAGTATTTTTAATGTCACAAAGGTAATCGGAGTATTCGCTTACAGAGAAATAATGACAATTATGTGACCCTGGTAACATCAAGTGAGTTAACTACAGTAGCACTGACCAAGACAAATTGGGTTAACACACCGTAAGTACCAATTATGTACCACCCTTAACTCTAGAAAAGAAATCCATAATTATTGTGTAAAGATGTGGCCATTTATCTTTTGACTTACAGATAATATGTACTAAATGCAATGGCTAATCTTCACTAATGGTAGAAAAGAATTCAACAGTAATTTTACAGTAGTTTGATGGAATGCAACCCACTGTCAAAACATTAATAAGAGATTTTTTGTTATACTATTAAAGACATAGGGTTTGGGAATGGAGGAATGCAAGGAATGCAAGAGGAAAATTTTCAAAGCTTAAGCTGTATGATATGAGAAGGAGGAGAGAGAAATATTGGGGAGTAGAAGGGTGTTTATAGAATTAGGTAAAGATAAGAGAAATAACTGATGACAAATAGGACATAAAAAGGAGAAGAAATAAAAAATTATATAGGGAGTAAAAATAAGAGAGAAAAAATTAAAGGTCAAAATTTTAAAGGGGGAAGAGGAAAAATAAAGAAAATAAGAAGTCAGAAAAAGAGATAAGAAGCAGAGAAGGACAAAGGAAAATCCCCCAAGCTGCAATAAACTGACAAACAAGAAAGGAGAAAAGGAAAGGAAAAAAAAAAAAAACCCAAGAAAAAAAGCCAAAGCAAATCAAAACAAAACAAAAATTTAAAACAATGCACCACCCCCAAAAAACCCCCAGAACACCAAAATCAAAACCAAAAAAGCAAAAAAGAACACAAAACAAAAATTTCTCTGTGATTTCACATATGCAATTTTCTTCTCGGATCTGTAACTTTGGACCAGTGTCCAAGTCAAGACAGGTACCTGCTCTTGCTGGTAGATAAAGAAAGCTGGGGCTGGGGATTTAGCTCAGTGGTTAGAGTGCTTGCCTTGCAATCACAAGGCCCTGAGTTCGATCCCCATCCCCAGCACTAAAAAAAAATAAAATAGATAAAGAAAGCTGTCAGACCCATCCTGATCTACTCTGTAGGTCCCAGTTATATAACTGCAGTAGTCAGCCTTGGTAACACATGTGGAGTATCCTTTGGGTATGTGAGTATAGAAATTATGTTGAAAGTCACTTTCTTAAAACTTCTATTGATGCTTTATTTAGTATGGTATATTCATTCTTGTCTTTCGAGCTTTGTGTGGAAATGCCAATTTAGAGTTGCAAAAACTGGAGACTGGAAATTCTTCATGTTCCATCTGAAAGGATGATGCACCTATAGTTGGGATTCTGTCCTTCTTAAGGGTGGAGTTCAGGGCAAAAAGAAAACCATTCTTGTAAGATTATTCCTAGAATGGCACCTGCAATCACATGGGGGAGACCTTCTTGAGCCATGTAGGAATTCAAATTTTTGGTGTGGCTGGATTCCTTTTGGACCCAAAGAAAGTGTAATCATTAGTATTACTGAGTTGTTGTTCATTAGCATTTATGAAGAGTACCCAAATCATACCGAAAGAGAAAATAAAACCCAAGTTTATATATGGGGACGTGTGAGTGGGATTGTTTCTTCTTGGATTAATACCAGAGTTATTTCTCTTGGTTCAGATGCATTCTTCTCTGTAGAAATGCTCACATAGTTTGGTGAATGTCTCATTCAGTGAATTTTAAAAAATGAACATTAAAAAACTTAAAAATTCATAAACTCTACTAAATACTTTCTTTGTCGTGATAACTTATTAGAAATTTGAAAAGGCCTTTTGATGTATGATGGAGCTTTCCTGGCCATTCTGCCTCACCAGTCATTCAAGCAAAGAGTTAACTGAAGCCAGGGAGCTTCTCTGGCAGCCTGTAAGCTTTATGTAGTAGCCAAGTTGGGTGCTGACAAGGCTGATAATCATTTGTTTGTATGTCTATAGCTTTCATTCCCAAAGCCTTAGACATCACATAACAGGAAAGGTAATTGTGAAAAGCAGGGACAAGCTCAAGTATTTGCTGGCTGTTCTGGTTACATTTGATATGTGTGATTCTGCCTGTTTGCCACTTGGTTATCTAAAACAATTTTCTTCTCTGGTGGCAAGAGAGGATTAATTATTCATGCCCAGTGGTCATAATGATGATTGTGTTTGCCCACCTACTAAATGAATTTTACAATTAAACCTTTAGCCTGAAGATCTTTGGCCCTCTCTTTATATTATACAGTTCGTGAAATTCATCCTGGAATTGTGCAGCATGGTGAGGTGCAGTGTTCTTTGGTGCCGGGGAACTGTGTAGAGGGCTCGGGTAGAGAGAGAGGGCAGCTGGAAATGTCTCCCAAGACCCTGAAGACTCTTGCTTCTCTTTTCTCCATTTCCAACCTCATTAAGTCTGGATATGGCAACAGCACCCCCTAGTGTGTTACAGAATGAGGATGGGATCCTGGTTAACTCAGTAAGGTGAGATGTCTTCAAAGAGTTGGGTGTGGCAAACAGGCATATTGGCATTTATTAAACTGTGTGGCTGAGTCTAAATACACAATAGCAGAATATCTTCTTGGTTTTGATAACTGGGAAAGAAAGATAAAGACAGCAAGAAGATGAGGATTTAGATTACTTTACAAAGATGTGAAAACTAAGTGCAGTCGTGGAATAAAATCAAGAGATCACTGGGGAAGAGAGTTATTCCTATGAACAATTTGCCATTCTTCCAAAGCATGACTTAAAACTACTAAACCATAGATGACTGATAGAAATGGATGTGGTAGCACACACACCTGTAATCCCATAGCTCAGGAGGCTGAGGCAGGAGGATGTCAGTGAGTTTAAGGCCAACGTGGGCTACAAGGTGATTTCAAGGCCAGCCTGAACTACATAGCAAGACCTTGTCTCAAACAGACAGACAGACCGACAGACAGACCGATAAGCAAAATGATGGCTACTGACCTGATAATAGAGTTTCGATTAAAGGAACTAGGCCATAAGAATAATGAGGAACTAAAGGAGGATGTAGATGGACAACAGAGAAAAGGAAGAAGGATATGAATATAAATTAATAGTCCCTGCCCTCATGTAGTTTATAATTCTTACAGCTCAGACCTTGGTGTTTGCATTTTAAGTCTGAGTTATTTACAGATAGAATGTGATCTGAGGACATAGAAAGTACCCATTGCTTAGAATTGTGTTTCCCCCTCAACCAGCCTTTCTTGAAATTTCTAAACTAAAATCCCTGTTTATTAAGGATTTTTTTTTTTTCTGAGAGAAGTACCAGTGGATCCAGTTACTTTGGCCACATACTTCTGTCTGGTGAAAATGAATAATCTGTCATGACCTAGAGGGATGATGAGAACATGAAGGGGTGGAATTATAACATCAGGACTGGCAAGCTCTGGCCCTGGTGAGCTTGTTTCTTAGAGCCAAGTGTTCCTCATCTGTAGAAACATTGATACCAATTTCTGTCAGGTCTCTATATTGTATTTCATGAGGCAGATACCATTCAAGAAGGTGCAGAGCCTAGGGCACCCCTTGGAGCCCTAGGTTATTGTTTGGGTAAGGGTAGGACCAGATTGGACACTGACAAAAAGAGAGGGGGAACATGAGGAAAGATGATGATTTGACAATCAAGTTTAGGCTGTTTAAAATGTTTCTAGGGCATTTATTCCTGGATTCAATTTCTGACTAGAAATTGCCTAGAAGGGAGGGTGATAGGGTGGATGTAGTTGTTGCACAATTTTGGGGAAACACAATTAGTTTTGCTTTTGTAGGTCAAATTAGTTTTCAAAATTATCTACAAAGCTCACAGTTGTCGACCTGACCCCAAATTTGTAGCTGCTGCTTGAAGAGCTGGGGCGGGGGGCGGGGTGGATTTCCTGGTTGTTTGGTGTGTTTGCCCTTTAACTTTTCTATCCAGGGCAGAAATAGCGCACTGTAGGCTGATATTCTTTGAATCCTGGAAAGCAGGTGACCTACTTAGTACTTTATGCCTGAAATATTCAATTAGAGTAGATTTTAAGAAATACTTTTTCAGCTTGAAATACACGGGTTTACTTTTGTGAATACACAGTCCTACAGAAAGACACCTAAATGGTATTATTGGTTATTCTCCTGACCTATTGTATAACTGGATGCTGAATGACTTCTTTTCTTGGAAAGAGGTAACATAAAGTCAGTGGGCTTATTAAGAAAAGATAATTGATAACTATACCTTTGTAGTTGCATGTGATGAAGATTAGTGAAGGCTTTGATTTTATTTAGACTTTTTTTAATGCAGAAGTTATTGCTGCATTCTCTAACGGCTGGAAGATGTCAATTCTGGTCTTTCAGTTTATTGACTTGGGTTTTTTTTTTTTTTTTTTTTTTGCTTTGTGGCTCTTCTTGCAGAATTTCTGTCTCTCTATGAAAGACCAAAGTATTGCATAAACAAGATTCCAGGATGGAATGGGGGTGGGGTTTTAAATATGCAAAATATCTTCCTACACATGGTTGCTTTCTTTCTTTCTTTCTTTTTTTTTTTTTTTGTGCCCGAGATTGAACTCAGGGACTTGTCTTGTGCATGCTAATCACGTGCTCTGCTATTAAACTGCACCTCTACCCCTGACTAACTTTTAAAATAATACCAAGGACCAACTCAGAGACAAAAACCTTGGGTGGCTTTGGAATTTTCTATGTGTGTGTTCTGCCACCTGCTGGAAAAGGATCACCAAGCTTAGAAAGCTGACAGGCAAAGTGGAGAAGGATGTCTAGTCTTGGCCCTCTGTCCCTCTCCCATGCTGGCGGAGCATAAGAAAGTTCATGAAATGCCATGGTACACTTGGTCTTCTATTGGACCTCTGTAACTGGCAACTGGAGTTATCCCACAGGAATTTCCCCTCTAACCTGCTGAGCTTGTTCACCCACCAGAGGCCCAACTGCTTTGGGATCCTGCTTCACATCATCCTCTGTCTCGTGAAATCTAGTATGTTGACTGAGAGTTGCCTGAATTTTTCACTGATTTAAAGTAAAAATAAAAGCAAAATAAAACATTAAATCCAAAGTAGAGCAAAGTAGCACAGTGGCTGCCTTCATTATGATGTAAGAGGCCCAAATGACTTTTGAGGAAAGGAATGTCCATTTTTCCTCCTTGAGATTGTGGTCTTCCTACTTTATAGTGTTAAATTGCTCTTTTACAAAATGGTGCTGACAGATAAAAGTTATCAATAAAATGTATATTTGCCTGGCAATAGAAAAAGCAACTGTAAGCTGGGCATGGTGGCCCATGCCTGTGATCCCAGTATTCTGGAGGCTGAGGCAGAAGGATTGCTGCGAGTTCCAGGCCAGCCTGGGTGACATAGTGAGACCCTGTCTCAAAAACAAAAACAAAAACAAAAACAAAGCAACTATAAATCAGTTTCCTAATTTAAAAAAATATTTTCCCATTTATGAACTCCTAACATTTGAGCAGTTTGTTATTCCTTGTGGTCTCACCTTTCCTTTCATATGACAATTTGAACAGAAAAGTGGGGTCAACAATTCTCACTTCCATATTTTCACTGGCAGAGTCTCCATGGATTTTTCTATGCTGTGACCCACATAGAAACTCCAAAATAATAGTGTGCCGGAATGAGGATAATGTTTCTTTACTAACTGGGTCACTGTTTTACAGATGAATTTTGCTCTGTATTAAATGCTTGGCCTGGTTTCATACCCCGTTTGGATCATTTTCTTCCTTTAGAGTTCTAGATGAACGTGACCTTCCTGGCTGGAAGTGTATGTGGAACTCCCAAGGGGAAGATTTAAGATTTTCGGCAGCCAGATGCTTAAGGCAACTGGGACAGGAAGTGGTGGCCCAGCCTCCTGTTTCTTGAAATTTCTCAGAGACATGCAATACTTTTGAAAGATATTCAAACGAGAACATGGCATTTTAATACCATGATCAGTTAATGAAATTCTAGCAAATGAAATAATGAAACAGACTTTGAAATTAAGGAGTATAATTATAGAAGAGTGTGATACTTTCAAATATTTTAAAGCGTTAATTCAAGCAAAATTATGTATATAAAAAAAGTAAAGCTGCTCTGATTCAGGTGGGTTTGGTGGTTGCTTTCATGAAACTTGAATTGAAAATTATTAATGTAGAAAACCTGAACTCAAATTTACTTTTAAGAAGCTATTTGGTTAAGAGGACAGATAGTTATATTCTGAGTAGATGGAGGCTGGGAAAATAAGTTTGTATTGAAGCCAGAACACATGGTGTCTTCGTGTTCCCCCAAATAAACTTTTTTTATATATGTATCTATCAGTAACAACAGATTCTATATAAACAAGTGTATTCATGATTAAGGATGTGGGTTTCATGTGGACACACACAGAGGTTCTGACCTAAAGGCCATGTGAAGAAGGTGGGAAAAAATCTTCTCCAGTTAATTTCCTGGGCCAGATTGTCAGAAATACATCCAAGAAGTGATTTCATGAAACTTTTGAAACTTGGCCGAAAACTCTGACATATCTGTATCATCTGGTAAATATTTAGGGCTTTGTGTATGTTTTTTTTCAAGGAAAGGCAATAAACTGTAGGCTTTTTGTTTTTTAAAACAAAAACATAATACTGTAAGGTTGTTAGTTTTGAATCAGTACTTTAGTAGAAAAATGATTTTTTTTTCTGGAAGGGGTAAGAAGTCTTAAATCTGGTATGATTAAGTTAATTTAAAGTCTCTTTCATTGATAGTGACCAGATAGAAGGTTGCTGCAGTTTGCCTGTTAACTTAGCAGTCTTGTCATGTGGAGGATTCATTTTTCATTTCTAGGGTTTTTTCTTTTCTTAGAAATTTTCTTGATTTAAAGAGCTTATGAAATTTAAGTATCACCTGCATCTTAAAATTTTAGTGCATCACTCAACAGCTACTAAAAATATGAATTTTCCTGTGTAGTAGGAGAATTAGAAAGTGGACAGATATCAAGGTCAGGTCCTAGTTTTTTCATGTCATAGCCTTGTGTTAATGATACCATCTTGTATTTCTTTGCCATAGGGGTTCACTTCTGAACCCCGCTACTCAAATATTCATTAAATTAAATGGGCAAATCATGCCTTTATTTTAAAACTTGAGAAACAGTTACAGATTAGGATTAACTTTCCTGTCTCCATTTCCCTCAATCTATTGTTCTATTGGTAATAGGGATAGCATAGATATTAATACCTTACTATATGTCAAATACTGTATATGTTTTATTTTATTTTTCTTGTGAGATAGGTATATTCCTATTTTTCAGATAAGGAAAGAGTAGCTTGCAGAGATTTTAAAACGTGCTGGAATTACACAACTGTTAAATAGTAGAACTAGGAACTGACCCAGCTCTGACTTCACGGCCTGTGTTTGAAACTATTATACCATACATCTGGTCTAATAATATGCTACAGATAAAGCAGCTTTTCTCAGGCCCCTCAAATTCAGCCGTCTCTTTCTGATAGTCTAGTCTTGCTATATTCCTCCACGTCCATCATTGAGAGAAGAAAGGAGTTTACTTAGACCTCTAAGAAAAGGGTTTTAGAAAGGTAACAGGGTCCTACTCTCTAGCTTAGGGTCATCTGTCACCGGTATGACCCCCTTGTCTAAGAGGTTTTAAAATAACATGAAAGAGACGCAGTAAATGAATACATTCTCTATGTAAAGGCTCAAAAAACAGCAGCTAAGTAATTGCCCAAGGCCTATGCAGGGAAGCAGAAGGCTGCAAAACAGACTTGCCTGCCAGTATAGACGCAGTCATCATTTTGTAGGCTTTATTCCCACCCTTCCTTTTCTATTGACTTGAGGATAGTCTCAACTTTTCTTCACAAAAGATCAAAATAAAAACCTTCTTGGCTCCCCAAATAAAACTATCACTAGGATTTGGTTGTCTGTGAGGGAAGATAGGCAGGGTTGGCCTAAACTCTCCTCCCTTCACATCTCAGGAAATCGAAACCTCACTGAAGGACCTTAAAACCAACAACTGCGACCTGATTATAGGTTTATCCCTGTAATCCCAGAATTCTTGGGGGGCTGATGCAGGAGGACTGTGAGTTCAGGCCCAGCCTTGGCAATTTAGCATTTTAGCAAGACTCTGTCTCAAAAAAATAAAAAGGGCAGGAAATGTAGCTCAGTGTGAAGGCTCTGGGCTCAATCCCCTGTATAATCAAAAGAAAAGCAAAACAAAAGAAAACAAAAATCCGTAAAACAAAACCCTCAAACACCAACAGCTTTCTTGTTATGGTTTGTAGCTAGAAGTCCCCCTAAAGCCTCATGTGGTCATATGTGGGGCTGGATCTAGAACGCGTGACTCAATTAATCCACTGATTGGTTTGGCATAGTTCTGTTGAGACCGAGGCTATGATGCTAGGATTAAGGGTATTAGGATTAAGGGTAGGAGTGCTAACCACTCTAAAACCAAGTAGCCTGGATAAAATAAGGGACAGAAAGAGGCTTGTCTACCCCTCCTTGCTTACCCCCTTGCTTATCTTGCTGCCTTCTGCCTGTCTGCCATGCCACCCTGCCTTGGACCCAGCAGATTGTGGTAGGAAACCTCTATAAGCTGTGAGCTAAATAAACCTTTCCCCCTTCTACTTTGGGTCTTGGGTATTTTGTCTCAGCAACAAGAAAAAAGTAACTAAAACATCTTTCATTTTCGGCAGTGCAGGGCATTGCACCCAGGGCCTCACACACGCCAGAAGAGCTCAGCCACCGAGCTACAGCTACAGCCCTCTCTCTTTCAGACCATAGAATGACTTTGAATAGACAACTGAATGTACCTGATGCCAAGTAAGTGGCATCTTGGGTGCTAACCAGACTTCCTAGCTATTAACTGGTTTATCTTTAAAAACCTATCCCTTCTCTTTCAGGTAGTAGGCCTGTGCAAATAAAATTCTATTTGGGTATAAAGCTTATTCTTAAAACGGAGTGCTTTATGGGTTGGCTCTGTTTTCAAATCCTAGTGGCTATTACAATTTATTGATTATGAATTTTCTCGAAGCAATGATTTTATAGAATGTACATATTCTGGACTCTATGTGTGCAAAATTCACATTAAGAGAGGGTAAAAAGACACTCAAGCTCCACATTTATCTTCCTTTTTGGTTTTGTGAGGTAGTGAAATTTAACTCTCTGATTTCTCCCATGTCTTAAAAATTCAGTTGTCTCAGCTCTTCAACAAAACAAAGTATCACAAATACTCGGTTTTAAGAGGAGGAATGTTAGAATGCTGCCTTTCTCCTATCACAAGCAAGAAGCATCTGCTTACTTTCTAATTCACTATGGAAAAACTGACCTTTCGTTTTAGCTTCTGCATATTAGGAACGTGATTTCTAACATTCCATTCCTTACAGCAAATATCTATTATTTTAAATGTCTGGTCCCAGATGTTTATTATAATGTTGTGTTTCTTCTTCATTTCCTAAGAGGAGAGAGTGTCATTCACATGTAGTAAATGGAAAAGTGTTGGACGACCCATCAACAACTCAGCCCTGGACTCTCAAAGCAGGTTTTTTTTTTTGTTTTGTTTTTTGTTTTTTTAAATCTTTTACTAAACTGAGACTTTTACAGGAAACATCCCTGAAGAAGGCAGTTTAAGTAATTTGGCAGTTTTATAAGGGGTGTATTAGTAAGCCAGGGGATAATCTTTTCATACTCCAAACATAAAGTAGTGGTGGAACCAGAAGTATAAGGGACACAAAACATGTGATTTGTACATTGTACACATTGTCCAATCATGAGCTTTGGAAGTATAGTTGGTACTATCTTTGGTAACATCTTGCCTGTGTTTTGAATCCCAAATGGAAAAAGGGGAATGAGGAACTCGACATTAGCAGATACTGCCAGCCTGGGATCAAAGAGTTGGTACTGAGCAAGGAAACGGGCATATTGCGTGGAGGATGAAAGAAGATAAGACTGGTAATATTTGCCTGGGGCTTATTCAACTATTTCTGTGTGGTGTAATAGGTAATTAATACTGGAACTACGCTAAAGGCACAACCAGATATCAAATGTATGGAGATTTATGTTAGAGATTATGAAAAATTTTTCTCCTTAATTCCCTTTTCTATTCCTTGAAAAGAAAGGGTTGTGACTTTAAGTACTTTCATGGACATGTGGATAGCATATGCATAAACCAGATAAAATATAAAACAGTGGGACATGCTGGCCTTATTATAACTGACATTGATACAAACACATGTAGCAGACACACACACATACATGTATGGGTGCGTACACAATGTGTGTACATATACCTACTTGTAGGACTTCCTAAGGCCATATAGCAAACACTATTATTGTCACTAACTGATATCCCAAGAAGACTTCATAATGCAAGAGAAGGGTAGGAAAAAGGGACCTTTGGGGAGTAGCCATGTTTAAGTTTCCTAGTAAGGTCTCCTGCCAGAACCATTTAATTGAGCTAAATCAAGTGGTTTCTATGGTTGGTTGGCTTTGATAGATTCCATGAGGTAGAGCCTCGGATATTTTTACATGAATAATCTAGTCCCATTGAATATCCAAATGAAACAGAAAGTTCCTCACAGGCAAGAGAGTTTAAGGGTGTATACAGAGGACACTAAGAGAACTTTGGCTATTGTCTGTTATACATCTCATATATTCTTGGTAAAACAACTATTCACATCTCCTTTCAGACTGTTAACTTTGCCCTTTGTGTTCTTATTTTCAGTTCTGGATATGGTTTCCTATTTAATGAAAACATTAAAACAGTCAATTAGGATGCCCACAGAATCATACTCTCCACCATGCACTGACCATCATCTGTACCCATGAGCTCTGTATTCCCTCATGTTATTACAGAGGAACTATACATTTTCTCATTAAAAGTCATTTCCTCAAGTCCATTGCTGGATTATACCACCTCTCACTTAGTCAAGCACTTGGCTCCAGAAATTCTCCTTTCTTTCTTATAGCATTAGTTTTTCTCACTCTGCTAGGGCATTTCCATCAGAACATACGAATAAATGTCTCTCATTTTAAAAAATTCTTTTTTGAATCAAATCACCTTATTTCTCTTCTCCATTTACAACAAAATTCCTTGGTGGCCTGTAATTCCTCTTCCCATATTCTTTCATAATCTACATTCCTTTTTGTCATATCCCCACCATGCATATCATAAAAATTGCCCTTGCCAAGATCACAGGTACCCTATAATTTGCTTTTTTTTTTAAATTTTATTTTCGTGGTACATTTTAGATATACATAATAGTAACATTCATCATAGAGAATTTGTACCTGTACGTGGTAAATCTTTTTTTTCTTTTTTGTGGTAAATCTTGCTGCTGCTTTTTTCGCCATTCCCCTTCCTAGCCAATGGTCAGTTCTTGTTCGCTATCTACTTTGACCTATTACCTACATTTTTTGTGGTGGACTCCTCCCTTTTCCTTCATATACTTTCTTCCCTTGGCTTCCAGGATACTACATACTTAGATTTCTGGTCACTCTTAAATACTAGCTTACTGGTCGCTCTTTTTGGTTACCATTGCTGATTCTTCTTCTCCTTGGACTCTTAAGTTGGTATACTCAGTATTCAATAGTAGAATTTAAAAAAAAAATCTACATTTATCCCTCGTGTGGTCTCATCTAGTCTTGCTGCTTCAAATACTACCTAAATGTTGTTGGATCCTAAATTTATATGTCAAACCCAAAATTCACTTTTTAAAAAAAGATTCCCACTGTGTTGCTCAAGCTGGTCACAAACTTCTAGGCTCAAGTAGTCCTCTCAGCTGTTTTCTGAGTAGTTGGGACTACAGGTGTGCACCACTGTAGCTGGCTCAAACTTCACTTTTTTTTTTTTTTTTGTGGTGCCAGGGATCGAACTCAGGCCCTTGTGCTTGCAAGGCAAGCACTCTAATCACTGAGCTAAATCCCCAGCCTCAAACTTCACTTTTTAAGTGTATGCACTTGTATATCTAACTTGATATCTCTACTTAGATGTCTAAAAAACTTTTTGAAATTACTATATCTTACTGAGTTCTTGATCTCTGGTGTCAGATCAGATACTCTGGGAACAGATGCCAAGATAGAATTAGAACTGCAAGAGATTTACTGGTAGGGAGCAGAAGGATGATGTCAGCAAGATGGTGGAGTGGTGAACTAGAGCCCAACCTTTGTCACTCAACCAAAGCAACATTTTGTCAACTATTGTTGAATGAAAATACCTCTGGGATAGCCTAGGAGTCCAATTAAGCAGCAGCAGCAGCAGCAAAGACAGAACTCTTTGGCCTGTAAGTTCCCTTTGCAGAGAACAGGAAAACAGGGTGAGCAACTAGCTCCCCCAGCCTTTTGAGGCATGCTCAGAGAACCTTCTTTGGTTTCACCCAACCCAGATTACTAAAGAAATTTGCATAGCTGGGAAATCTGGAGATGGTTAAGAACAAAAAGGGGTGGGGTATATCAATATTAGCTATATGCTGGGTGCTACCATGGTCCTCCACGGTCTGCTCTGCAGAGGATCCTAGTATCTCTCACCACTGAGAACCCCAAAAACCATCACAGTTTTTACTCACCCCTGGAGAAGGAGACACAGTTGTACCACTCAGGATGGAGCTACAATCCTTCCCCTAGCAACTGTGTACACTTGTGGGCCCTGGAGCCATACAGCTCTGCACGTGCCTGTGCTTCATACCTTGGCTCTGCAGCTGCTCCATGAATACCCATGCCCCACACACCAGCTCAACTACCTCAGGGAGTGAGCTTTGCTCTGAACTCTGGCTTCAAGCCTGCTGTACAAGTGACTGTGCCTCACACCGTTGTCGCCACCTCAGTGGACACACCCATGCCCTAGACGCCATGGCCACAGTTACTGTATACATGCCTGAGTGGCAGATGCTGGGGCTATTGCTAAGAGGGATCTTGTTGGCCATAACTCTCCCTCCAGCCATGGGGGATAAGGACAACAGGAGAATCCCAAGAACTCTTGTTATTGCTCAGGACATTCACAGTCTTAGCTAAAGCTGATATTAGTTAATGGAGCTGTAGGAGACTACAGTGCTGTGCCCTCCCCAGAGCTGCAACTGCCACATCCCACTGAATTGAGGCCCTTGTGCCTACCCAAAGGTAAAGGTCTTTTACCACTGAAACAGTCCATAAAGTTTAGAAGAGGTTGTTGCTCCCTTGATTTTGCAAATGTCTATGCAAGGTGACAAGGAACATGAAAAATAAAGAAAATACAACACCACCAAAGGAATGCAATAATTTCCCAGGAATTAACCTCAAAGAAATGGAGATGTACAAATCACCTAACAAAAACTTTGAAATCGTTATCTTGTAGAAGCTCACTGACCTATAAGACAATACAACTAAACAAAACCAGGAAAACAGCATATGAACAAAATGAGAATTTTAGCAAAGAGGTAGAACCCACAGAAGAGAACCAAAGAAATTCTGGAGCTTCAGAACATAATGACCGAACTGAAAAATTCATCAGAGAGCATTAACAGCGTACTGTATAAAACAAGAAAAAGTCAGTGAATTTGAAGATAGGTGATTTAAAATTATCCTGTCAAAGATACAAAAAGAAAAACAAAAAGGGATGGAGATGGAAGTTCTAGAAGGAAGAGAGAAAGTTAAAGGGGCAGAAAGCTCAATTAAAGAATAGTGAGAGAAATCTTCCCAAATGGGGGAGGGAGATGAACATCCAGATTCATGATGCCTACAGCATAAATAGGCTGAACACCAGGAGATCTTTACCAAGACACATTAAAATCAAATTGTTTAAAATCAAAGACCAAGAATTTTAAAAGCAGCAAGAGATAAGCAACTCACCACATATATATATATATATATATATATATATATATATATATAAAAATGTTTGTAATGTCTTTTGTCAGCAGATTTGTCAACAGAAACCTTGTAAGTCAGGAGAAAGTGGGACAATATATTCAAAGTGCTGTGAGAAAAATCACTGCCATCCCAGAATACTATACTTGGCAAAATTATCCTTTTGAAAAGAAGAGATTAAAGTCATCCGTAGACAAGTAAAAACTGAAGGAGTTTGTCACTGCTAGGCCTGCCTTACAAGAAATGCTTTTGGAAGTTTTTCAAATTGAAATGAAAACACACAAAACAAAGGCATATGTGTTATGGTTTGTGTCTAGATGTCCCCTCAAAGGCTCATGTGGTCATAGGTGGGGCTGGATCTAGATTGTGTGATTACTAAATTAGTCCAGTGACTGGTTTGGCATAGTTCTGCCAAGATCAAGGATGTGATGGTAGGATTAAATGTATTAGGATTAAGGGTGAGGGTGCTATCCACCCTAAAATCAGGCAGCCTGGATAAGCTATAAGGGACAGAAGAGGCTTGCCTACCCCTTGCTTGCATCTCTTGCTTATTTTGCTGCCCTCTGCCTGTCTGCCATGCCACGCTCCCTCGGACTCAGCTGATTGTGGACTGAAACCTCTACAAACTTTGAGTCAAATAAACCTTTCCTCACCTGACTTTGGGTGTCAGACATTTTGTCTCAGCAATGAGAGAAAAGTAACTAAGACAATATGAAATCATAAATCTCACTGTGAATATAAATATATAGAGATACACAGATTTATGTAACACTGTATTGGTGGTACATAATTTATTTTTAAAATAAAGGTTAAAGATAAAAATGTCTTCACAAATGTCTCTAAATGTGGAAAGCCTATAGAAATGAGAATGGGAAACACAAAGACCCCAAGTGGATCGCTGGGAGTGATGGTAAGAGGATCCATCCTGCTTTTGCCTCTTGGTTCCCAGCCTTGTGAATTCTTCCTATTGGAACACAGCACCAGATAGATTCATTACTAACTTACATTGTATTATGGAGAATGGTACCCCATCCTTACAGACAGTTACTTCTAAGCTGGTACTTTAGCTATACTCTCTTTTTAAATATATTTTATTAGTGCCTATTAATTTTAGAAAATACTGAGTTTCAGTTTGGTGTTTTTATACATGTGTATAACATATTTTGGTCATATACATCACCCTTATTATCCTTGCTTACACCCTTCTATTCTCTCCCCCTTATTCTCTTCTCTTGTCCAATAGTAGTACTTCATGTCATCTTTTTTAGATTCCACATATGAGGGGCAATATATGATACTTTTCTTTATGAGTCTGGCTTATTTTGTTTAATATGATGGTCTCCAGTTCCATCCATTTTCCTGCAAATCACATAATTTCATTTTTCCTTATAGCTGAATAATACTCCATTGTGTATATCTACCGCATTTTCTTTATATATTTATCCATTCATGGGCACTTAGATTGGTTTCATATCTTTGCTATAGTGAATTGTGCTGCAATAATATAGGCATATAGGCATCCCTATAGTATCCTGATTTATTTATTTATTTGGACTAGAGATTGAACCCTTGAGCCTTGGCAGTTAGCTCTATTCCCTATCTCCCCTGTTCTCCTTTTATAAATAGATTTTTTTGGTGGTACTGGGGATTGAACCCAGGGCTTTTGAACTGAGCTAAATCCCTCGCCCTTTTATGAAGTTATTTTTATTTTGAGGTAGGTTCTTACCAAGTCACTAAGTTGTTCAGGCTGGGCTCAAGTGTACAATCTTCCTGCCTCAGCCTCCCAAAGTCCTGGGATTACAGGTGTGTGCCCCACACCTGGGTAGTATGCTGACTTTAATTCTTTTTTTTTTTTTTTAAGACAGGATCTCACTATTTAGTTCAGGCTGGCCTTGAACTCACTATGTAGCCTAGGCTGGTCTTGAACTCCTGGAGATCTTTCTGCCTCAGCCTCCTGAGTGCTGGGATCACAGGCATGCACTACTACACCTGGCAAGAATAATATATATATATATATATATATATTTTTTTTTTTTTTTTTTTTTTGGCAGTACTAGGGATTGAACCCAGGGCCTTTGCACTGAGCTAAACCTCCAGACCTTTTATATTTATTTTGAGCCAGGTCTTCCTAAGTTGCTAAATTGCTCAGGCAGGGCTGGAACTTGTGATCCTCCTGCTGACTTTAATTCTTTGGGTATATACCAGCGAACTGTATAATTGGGTCATACGGTATTTCTACTTCTAGTTCTTTGAGAAACCTCTATACAGTAAGTCCTTGACTTACAAACATTTGAGTTATGAACTTTCACACATACGATTGGACCTCACATTTTATACGTGCGAATGAATTGCAGAAGTAGCTCACCGGTCTGCCAGGCATTGTCACGGTTGTGCTGCTGAGTTCTTACTGTACAGTGTGATAGTGTATAGTAGTGCAGTGCTCAATCAGAGCCCAGGCTGTCCAGAAGCAAGAAGAAAAGCAGTGGTGATGTGGAGGTTTGGATTTTTTATGGTTTACATTGTCTATTTGTGTCAAATGTGTATAAGACTCACTTTGTGTGACTTACAAATGATTCTGACTTGTGAACGTTCTCTCAGAACTGAACTCACTTGTAAGTTAGGGACTTACTGTACTGGTTTCCATAATGACTGTACTAACTGATATTCCCACAAGCAGTGGTTCAGCTCTACTTCCACCAAGACATTCTAGTGCTCTGTCATGCAAGTGGCTTCTGGATGGTGCAGTACGGGCATGACCAGTGGATCCAGGGTCATGGGCCTGCTTCATGTCTCCTTCATTACTAGGTGGATTCTCTGATCAGATAGTATATTTTTTGGGATTTCTTGTCTGTGAAATGGGCATATTGTCATCCCTGGTAATGATGCTGGTTGAAGATCTGTTGGTAGTAAAGACAAACCCATTCACAGAATAGGTATCTAACCTTATGACAATGAATCATTGGTGTTTCCAGAGTGAAAAGGGTTCAGTGACTTTTTGGCCTCCTCTAGGAATATTGCCAGATAGGATGCTTAGCCTTGATCTCTGAGGGTGGAAATTCAGAGGTGGCAGTAGCTAGATTGGGCTTGGTGTACAGGAATCATGATGGTGGTCTCAGGTTTATTCTCTATTTTGTTAATTCTGGGTGGCTGGTTGTAAAGACTGATTCATGTCAACTGGCCACATCCTTTTACCTATTTGATTGTTCAAATCCCATTATATGGTGGATGGGATGCTTCCTGGTGGGCATAAACATGTGACATGAAAAGTCTTCACACTTTTTGTTCACAACTGTCTGTCCATTTATATGGATTTTTGTCTTCAATCTTGTGATAGTTTTTCCTTTCAGTCCCTGACCAACTAGTTACTTCCCTAGCTTGTCACTTATTATAGTAATTTTGGCCTGTTGGCTTCTTCTGTGCTATCACCTGACCTCTGTTACTTTGGGGCTTCGTCATTCCTGTTGCTAACAGCAAGCCAAGCTTTGCGACTGCCTCTTCTACTGGAGGGCTCTGGTGAGGCAGAACTGAAGTTCTTAGTAATGCTGATACCCTTCTTACTAGCAAATTCTTCATGGCCTTGGTGAATGAAGTATCTTTTTGGCTCTCCTCTAAAATATAATCCTGTAGTGAGTAATTTGGCATCAGATAATGCTTCCATTCCAGTATTTCTGCTTCTCTTGGCCTATTTATCTCTTCCTTTACTGCATGTCAGTACTCAGATATGTCTACTTTGCTCCCACTAGATTATATCTTTCTTTAGGCTTCTATGAACCATCCTAGCAGCAAGTTTTCCCCTTGCCTGGGGTTCTGCCAGGATGTTAAATCCCATTCCCAAAGAGTACCCCTAGTTCAGTTTACTCTTGCTTGTACCATCTTTTGTTCCTTCCTCCTGATCAGGACCCCTCAAAATCCATCCACAGAGGTCTTCCCCCTCATCCTGTCAGCACATGCTGACTAATTCTTTTTTTTTTGGTATGGGGAATCAAACTCAGGGCCTCATGCTTGCTTCTGAACCTGACGTGCGTCATCTGGTGGCACAGAGGATTCTGCAGGGTATTTCTGTGTGAGGAAAATGCTAGCTCTCAAGAAAAAGTGGCGGGCCACATCTGTAGCTCTGAGGGCTCAGGGGGAGTCTACTGAGTTAGAGTCGTCAGCGTACTGAGCCAGCCCTGTCTGGGTTCTTCCAGGTTTTTCTAGCTAGGACTTTTGTCTGCTATACCTGCCTTGGCTAAACACTTAAGTATTTATGGAGTAAACCCAGGGACTTTTGGAACCTGGGTTTGTTCCTCAACTGTACCTGCTTTTCAGCTGTGGGAGATAAGCCTCTTTGCAAACTATCAGAAAGGCTTTTGGATTTTTGTACTTAATTTTTAACTGTTAGTGAGTGATCTTGGGTTGTTCATTATTCCTTTGTAAGGCAATACAACTTTAGTGATAACCAGCCATCCCCACTGTCTTTTTTTATGTTTGTTCCTTCTTACCTTTTGCTAAGTCACTAAATTGCTCAGGCTAGACTTGAACTTGCAATGTCCCTGTCTCAGTATCTCAGAGTGCTGGGATTACAGGCATGTGCCACGACTTCTGCCTGCCTTCTTACCTTTAAAATGCCTGAATCTAACTGATGGTATCCCTTCAATGGAACATGTTCCCACATTAATATCAGTAAGACCTTTGGCAGCTGGCCCCCCCATGACCTACAAACCACTTGGGTTGTGGTCCTCTTTGCTAGATGAGTAATGGTCCAGAAATCCCATTTTACCACCTTCTTTCTCATACTACTGCTACCAATTGTGTCAGTTCATCTTCTCCAGATGTAGATGGTCAGATGGTATTAGAAGTATAAGGGATTTATAGGGAGGGAAAAGCTGTGAAGGATGAAGAGGAGAGAACAGGGATGGAATGGGGAGCCTTTGGTTGGCATTGCTAATTTGATTCTTGTGAAAAGAGGGGTAGAGCAAAAGGAGGAAAGGGGAGGAAGAGGCTTAGATTCAGTGTAGCTTTGGGAAAATCTTCTCAGGAAGACAAAGAGCCAGAGCAAAAATGGCCTTTGATGGCATAGGCATACTGCCTTGACAGCCCCCTGTAGTCACTGGTTAAGAGCAGTCCAAGCAGGTCATGGCCTTGCCTGAATGCTGCTTCAGAGCCTGCAGGCGCATTTGTTGGAGACTACCAGCTACTTGCCCCACAGCAGGGAGACCTGAATGGCATGTCTCCATGGCTACCACATCCCCCCTTCTCTGTACTCTTCCTTATACTAAAGGAAGCATATCATTTTTTAACAAAAAATCATAGAATCATCCCTCGTTTCTTTTTTACAGTTTCCGCATTCAGTCAATATAACCTATAGGCAAACCATCAAATCCTATCTAGTATCTCTTTCACTGCCTTTACTACACTCATTGATATAAAGAGACATGGGGGAGAAGATGGCCACAAATAAGCCGAGTAATGCTTGAAACAACTGGGAGAGAGGCCTGGCCTAGTGTCTTCAGAGGAAGCAGGGCCCTGCTGATATTTTGATTTCAGAGTTCTGACCTCCAGAACAGTGAGGTAATAAATTTCCTTGTTTCAATCACCTGTTTTTGGTCCTCTTTTTTTGTTTGTTGAGCAGCACTAACCAACTAATACAAGTATCTTTTCTCATTTGGATTTCCATAAGATCCTCCCTGTTGATCTCTGCTTCAGCCTCTTCTAACAAGAGCAGTAAGAATGATTTTGCTTAATGCAAGTCAGATTATATACTTTTCAGCTCAAAATCATTAGAGGATTTCTATTTTAGATTAAAAGCCGAAGTCTTTACAAAGGCCTTTCGACTTCAACTCTCAACTCTGCCCACTCTATTCTGAATGCCTACCTTTAGTCTTCAGGAAGACCAGGCTCTTTCCCATGTGAGAACCTTTGTGCAGGTTGTTTCCCCTCATTACCTTTCCCTCAAATGCCTATGTAGCTCATTCCCTCACTTTTTCCAAGCTTTTGTTCAGATGTCACCTTTGTAAGGAAGCTTCTCTTGTCTTATTTAAAAACAGTCACTTCCCACTTTACACTCAGTTCCCTTTAACCTGCTATATTCTGTTCTTTTTTCAGTAGAGCTTTTTAACCTAACATTAAATATAAATTATGCTCATTTATTATCATCTGTCTTCCCCTACTAAAATGAATGAGATGGGGAAAGGAGTTTTTGATTTATTCTCTGACATATTCCAAGAAATAGAAAAGTGCCTGGTTCTAGGAGATATTTACTATTTGGTAGTCAAAGGAATGGGCTTTCCAGAATCGAAAGCTGAGTAGAATATTAAATCCTTATCCTGGTAGCACAACAAATCTCCTATGATTTAATATCTGGTTTGATTCTTTTACCCAGAAGTGACAAATCATCATTTACCTAAGATAAATCAAACGCATTTTATGTCAGGCACAGGATCAAAGAGGAATCATGTTTGTTCTGTGTCTTCAAAGATTAGGAGTTTTATGGCTGGAGGCAGGCAAATGTATGCCATAGATTATCTTTTTGTCAGCCCCTCCCCTTTTAGAAGGGGAGGTAGAAATAGAGTAAGGGGTGTTTATGAGCGACACCAGGACAGGTAGATTTATCATGCTTCAATTAGGCAAATCAAGTTTTCTTTGAGGTGAAGTTGAGGCATATTTAGGTATCACGCTTAGGATTAAATTTTCCCTCTCCTACTGTATACCCAGGTACACATTTCACATGAAAAGGATGTCGTTATGTGGGATATAATAAACTTATTTTGAAAATGTAAAGAAATTTCTATTAATGAAAAACTACAGTGATTGTGCAAGATTCTGATTAATCCTAATTACCTTCAGGCCAATTTCTTGAAAACGTTTAACTAAAAAGTGCTGCTGACATCGTTATGTAAAAGAAGACTCTAAACAGGATTTGTCTAAGGCCCGTGATTGCAGTGAAAGATAAAGTAAATTAGATAATAACCTATTCCTAATTTTACCTAAGAAAATAGTTATTTGTTGTTTTATTTAATAATGACCAGGATTTAAATTCAGAAATTTCTTCATGATCTGTAAAGAGACAATGTTTTAAAAAGTGGATCCATGGCTGAGAAACTTTGCATTTTATTTAATTATTTTTCTTTAGATGAATTAAACAATAATTCTTGCTGTCCTTTGATGTGACTTAAAAGTTATCTTAGTTACTTTCTCGTTTTGGGTACAAAATACCCAACACCCATAAATTAAAGGAGCAGAGGCTTATTTTAGCTCATAGTTTGTAGATGTTTCAGTCCATTTTGTTTGGCTTCAAGGCAGGGCAGCATGGTGGAAGGGCATTGCAGAGGAAAAACGATTCATGGCAGGGCAGGCAGAAAGCAGCAAGCAGCAAGCTTCTCTTTCCCTTTTTATTCTATTTATGCTACAAGCTTATTGGTTGGTGCCTCCCATACCAAATGTGAAACTTCTCATTATGTACACCTAGAACTATGCTAAACCCATCAGTGGACTAGTCCACTATCACACACCCATGAGCTAGTATCACACACTCATGATCCAACTACCTCCCCAAAGCCCCACCTATGAGCACATGAGCCCTCTTCTCCCAGGATCTAGGAAACACTGTTCTACTCTGTTTCTGAGTTTGATTATTTTAGATACATCATATAAATGGAATGGTGTATTTTTATACTTCTGTAAATGGGACTGCAGACTAGAAAACTTTCTGTACAGTAGAGGAAACCCAGCAAACTGACTGAAACTCTTGTCTGTAAAGGACAAAAACCTAGTACATAACTGAGGAAAATAATTTATATATAAATGTATTTGAATTCGAGGTTTGAGAAAACAGCTATATTTCCACTTCTAGATGACAATTATTATTTGTTTTAAAGTATCAATTTCTGCATTTTAATTAATTTCCACACAAAAGACCAGATACCTTCCTACTTTTTATTTTTAAAATTTTTATTAGTACATGTTTGCAGTATATAATGATTACATTCATTTTGGAGAGTTGGTACTCGTACATAACACATCTTAATCCTTTTTGCTTCCCCTTCCCCTCTCTTCCCTTCCACTTCCCTCTATCTCTAGACCCTTTCCCATTTGCAATAGAGATCCCTGTTTCTTATTGTCTATCTTTTACTTTATACTTTTTAAAATTTTAATGGTACATTTTAGATGTACATAGTGATAACATTTGTCATAGGGGATTTTTACCTGTTCATGACATATCTTGTTGCTCCTTTTTTTTCCTGTTCCTCTCCCCCCACCAACTCCTCCTTCCCTATTTACAAAAGCTTTGTTTCCATTTTTTCCTTTCATTTCTTATTTCTCTTGTTCCTCTGTTCCTTTCCCCTGCCCTTGTTCCCTTTCTCATTTAGACATTTTCTTCCCTTTCCCAATATATTTTAGTCTTTATTTACACTTTCAGTTTCTCACACCAGAGAAGCAATGTGGCATTTAAACATGTGTGTCCGATTTATTTCACTTAAGAGTATGGTCTCAAGATGGATCCATTTACCTAGGAATATCTGAAGCTTATCATTCTTTGTGCCAGAGTAGTACTCCATTGTATAAAAAAAACCCCACATTTTCTTTATCCATTCTGCTGTTGATGGGCATTTGGGCTGTTTCCAAGATTTCGCTATTACAAACTGTGCTGCTATAAACATGGTTGTGCATATATCGCTGTGGTATGATGCTTTTAATTCTTTTGGGAAGACACCAAGGAGAATAGCTGGGTCAAATGGAATATCTAGTCCTAGTTCCCTGAGGAATCTCCACACTGATTTCCATAGCGGTTGCACCAGTCTACATTCCCACCAACAGTGGAGAAGGGTTCCTTTTTCTCCACAGCCCCTCCAGCATTTGTTATTGGCTGATTTGTTGATAATAGCCATTCTTTCTGGAGTGAGGTGGGATCTCAGGGTTGTTTTAATTTGCATCTCTTGAATGACCAGTGATGTTGAACATTTTTTCATATGTCTATCTGCTGTTTCTACTTCCAGTGATGTTGAACATTTTTTCATATGTCTATCTGCTGTTTCTACTTCTTCATTTGAGAAGTGTCTATTCATTTCAGTTGCCCACTTTTGGATTGGGTCTTTAAATTTGGGGGGTCTGATTTTTTTGAGTTTTTTATACATTTGAGATGTTAGTCCTTTGTTAGAGGACTAGCTGGCAAAAAATTTTTCCCCCTCTGTGAGTTGTCTGTTTGCTTTGTTGGTAGTTTGTTTTGGTGTGCAAAAGCTTTTTAGTAAGATCATGTCCCAGTTGTTGATTCTTTGTGCTATTTCCTGGGCAACTGGGGATTTGTTCATAAAGTCCTTGCCTACACCTGTGTCTTCAAGAGTTCTACCTATTCTATCTTCCAATAGATTTAGTGTTTCTCTTTTAATGTTTAGATCTTTGATCCACTTTGATTTTAGCTTAGTGCATGGGGAAAGATCTGGGTCTAGTTTTAACCTTCAGCATGTGGAGAGCCAGTTTTTCCAGCACCATTTATTAAAGAGGCTATCTTTCTTCCAGTGAGGTTGTTTGGCCCCTTTGTCAAAGATAAGGTGACTAAGAGTGTTTCGACCTGTTTCTTCATCTTCTAATCTGTTCCATTGGTCCTGGGGTCTGTTTTTGTGCCAGTACCATGCTGTTTTTATTACAGTAGCTTTGTAATATAGTTTTAGGTCAGGGATTGCGATGGCCCCTGCTTTGCTTTTGTTGCCTCAAATTGCTTTTGCTATTCTAGTTTTCTTTTGGTTCCAAATGAATTTTAGGATTGTCTTCTCTAATTCTGTGAGGTATACTATGGGTAATTTAATTGGGATTGCATTAAATCTGTATAGCAGTTTTGGGAGTATGGCCATTTTCACTATATTAGTTCTTCCTACCCAGGAGCAAGGGATATCTTTGCATTTTCTGATATGTTCTTCAATCTCCTTTTTCAAAGTACTGTAGTTTTCGTTGTATAGATCTTTTACTTCCTTTGTCAGATTGATTTCTAGGTACTTCATTTTTTTGGATGCTAATATGAAAGGTGTTGTTTCCCTAATTTCTCTCTCAGTGAATCTGTTGTTTGTGTGCAGAAATGCTACTGATTTCTGAGTGTTGACTTTGCATCTAGCTATGCTGCTGAATTTGGTTATTAAATCTAGAATTCTTTTGGTGGAGTTTTTGGGGTCTTCTATATAGAGTATCATGTCATCTGCAAATAATGATAATTTAACTTCTTCTTTTCCTATCTTTATTCCTTTTATTTCTTTCTCTTGTCTAATTGCTCTGGCTAATGCTTCCAGAACTATATTGAATAAGAGTGGTGAGAGCAGACATCCTTGTCTTGTTCCGAATTTTAGAGTGAAAGCTTTTAGTTTTTGACCATTTAGTATGATGTTGGCTGTTGGTTTGTCATAGATGGCTTTTATCAGATTGAGATAAAGACCATCTATTCCAATTTTCTGTAGGGCTTTTATCATGAATGGGTATTGGACCTTGTCAAATGCCTTTTCTGCATCTATTGAGATGATCATATGGTTTTTGTCCTTGGCTCTGTTAATATGGTGTATTACGTGTATTGATTTGCGTATGTTGAACCATCCCTGCATCCCTGGAATGAATTCTACTTTAGTCTAGTGTATAATCTTAGTGTCTAGTCTTAGTGTATAATCTTCTTGATAATGAGTTGTATTCTGTTTGCCAGTATCTTATTGAAGATTTTTGCATCTATGTTCATTAATGAGATTGGCCTGTAGTTCTCTTTTTTTTGTTGGATCCTTCTCTGGCTTTGGTATCAGGGTAATGCTTGCTTCCAGGAATGAATTTGGGAGTATTGCTTCTGTTTCAATTTCGTTGAAGAGTTTGAGAATTACTGGCAAATTGTCTCTAAATTTCTTGTAGAATTCTGCAGTGAATCCATCAGGACCTGGGCTTTTCTTTGTTGGTAGGTTTTTAATTACTTCTTCAATTTCAGTGGCTGATATTGGTTATTTAGAGTTTTTATATCTACTTGATCCAGTTTTGGTAATTCATATGTATCTAGGAATTTGTCTATTTCTTCTGTACTTTCGATCTTGTTAGAATACAGGTTCTCAAAGTAGGTATTGATGATCTTTTGGATTTCTGCAGAATCTGTTGTGATTTCACCCTTTTCATTCCTAAGTGTATGAATTTGAGTCTTTTCTTTCCTTTTTTTTTTTATATGGTTGACTAGGAGTTTATCAATCTTATTTAATTTTTCAAAGAACCAACTCTTTGATTCATTGATTCTTTTTATTGTTTTCTTAGTTTCCATTGCTTTAATTTCAGCTCTGATCTTTATAATATTCTCCTTTGTACAGGCTTTGGGTTTGAGTTGCTCTTCTTTTTCTAGAAGCTTGAGGTTCAACATTAGGTTGTTTATTTGAACTTGTTCTGTTTTTCTGATATGGGCATTCGATGCTATAAATTTCCCTCGTAGAACTGCTTGCATTGTGTCCCACAAATTTCAGTAGGTTGTATTGGCATTATCGTTCAATTGTAGAAACTGTCTAATTTCCTCTTTAAATTCTTCTCTGACCCACTGATTGTTCAGGAGTGTGCTATTTAATTTCCGTGTGTTTATGGAATTTCTGTGATTCTTTTGCTGTTTATTTCCAGTTCCAATTCACTATGGTCTCATAGTATGCATGGGATAATTTTGATTACTTTGCATTTACTTAAGCATGTTCTATGAGCTAGTATGTGGTCTATTTTGGAGAAAGTCCGATGTGCAGCTGAGAAGAATGTGTATTCTGATGTTGTGGGGTGGAATACTCTGTATACTTCTCCTAGGTCCATTTGTTCAAGAGTTTGGTTTAGTTCTGATATTTCCCTGTTGACTTTTTGTCTAGTTGATCTGTCTATTTGTAACAGGGGGTATTGAAGTCCCCCATTACAATCGTATTGGTGCTTATTTGGTTTTTCATGTCCTTCAATATTTTTTGTATGTAATTAGGTGCGCTGGTATTTGGTGCATATATATTTATGACTGTCATCTCTTTTTCTTGGATTGTTCCCTTTACAAGGATGTAGTGACCTTCTTTGTCTTTCTTAATGAGTCTTGGCTTGAAATCCACTCTGTCTGCAAATAGAATGGCTACCCCTGATTTTTTCTGGCTTTTTGTCACATGAAGTATTGTTTTCCATCCTTTGACTTTCAGTCTATGAATTTCTTTTTGAATTAAATGTGTTTCTTGTATGCAGCATATTGCTGGGTCTTGCTTCTTGACCCATTCTGCCAGTCTGCTTTGTTTGATTGGTGAGTTGAGACCATTTATATTGATGGTTATAACTGACATATGTTGACTTATTCTTGTCATATTATTTACCTGTTGTTGGCTTCCTAGTTTTCCCTTCTGTTTAATCACTTGCCTTGCCTGAAGGATTCATTCTGTTGCAATTCCTGGAGTTGTAGCCCTCATTTTCTCTTTCCAGAATGTCCTTCAGAATATTTTGGAATGCTGGTTTGGTGGTCCTGAATCTCTTCAGGTGTTCTTTGTCTGGGAAGTATCTTACTTCTCCATCAATTTTGAAAGACAGTTTTGTAGGGTACATCAATCTGGGCTGAAAGTTGTTGTCTTTTAGGGCTTGAAATACTTCACTCCAAGCTCTCCTTAACTTGAGGGTTTGTGTTGAGAAGTCTGCTGTGATTCTGATGGGCTTTCCTTTATAGGTTATTTGTTTCTTTTCTCTAACAGCTTTCAATATTCTGTTCTTGTGTTGAATTTCTGGAAACCTGACTATTATATGGCCTTGGGGTTGATTTTTGGTTGATCATGGCTAATTGGAGTTCTATATGCCTCACTTATCTGTATGTCCAGTTCTTTTTACATACTTGGGAAGTTTTCTGCCATTATTTCTGTGAATGGGTTTCTTATGTGATTTGTGCTATCTCCTGCTTTTTCATTGACTGCGATCAATCTTATGTTGTTTTTCTTTATGTCATCTAGCAGCTGTTGTACTGATTTTTCTTACCATCTTGAAGAAATCTTTCTTTTCTCAATCATTAATCACAATCTTGTCTTCTATATCTGAGATTCTTTCTTCATATTGTTTCATTCTACTGCCAATACTTTCAATGGAACTTTTAATCTCTTGAACATCTGGTTGAATCTGTTTCATGAATTCCATTTCTTTCCTGTGTTGGGCATTTATGATTTCCATCATTTTACTAAGCTCTTCTATTTTTTAATCTGTATCTGCTCTGGAGTCACTAATCATGTCTTTCATTCTGGAAATGATTTCTGTTTTGATGTTTTGTAGAGCCTCACTCATCTGCTTTGTTAGTTCTGTTGTTACTGCTTCCAAGAATCTGGGTGGGAAGCTCTCAGATTGTTCCACTTTATTACCCCCTGGGTTTGCTTTTGGTGAGCTGGAGGTATGGAGTTGTATCTTATTTGTGTGTCTTCTCATTTTCTCTTTTTTCTTCTTTAGTTTAGTTCCTGGGTTGATACTTATATATTGCTTGTGGCACGTAGTTTTTTTTGTTAGTTTTGAGAACCTTTTGGAATTGACTACTTCCTCAGAGATGTCTTACAGGTGTAGCTGGTTTTTGTATTATGATTCTGTTGCAAAATGTTGCCTCTTCAATTTATTGGGGCTGAGAAGTTGCTATCTATTCGGCCAGCCCTTAGTTCTTTGACTGTGGCCTATGGTGTTATTTGTGGCCCTCTACCATTCTTAGTCTTGGCATGCAAGGAAGAACTGAGTAGAACAATTCTGTCACCTTGCCTAAAGTAGTGCAATCAACAATAACAATAGCATCAGACACAGTCTAGAAAATAACAAAAGGTAGTAACTATTGATCTGCCACCTTATACCTTATGAACTAGATCTGTGGTTATATAACAATATCCCAAATAAAACAGAAATTTATATGCAGTAAATATGCCCTCAATACGGTGATTTTACTTTCAGCAGAGAAAATTCAAAAGAGTGTAGGAGAAAAGGATAGAGAAATAGAAGAAGAGAAAGAGTCGAGAAGCAAGGTTGGAAGCCAGGGGGAAATTATACAAACTTTGGGGAACTGGTAAAGGAAACAGAAGGCAAGGAGAGAAGGAAGGAGTAAAAAAAGGGCAGAACGAAAAAATAACAGCAAAAAACCAGAAAGTCACTTTCCTATAAAAACAAGAAAGAGGGGGGAAAAAAAACGAAGAGCAGAGAGAGAAAAAAATATTAAAATAAAATATAATAAAATATTCACTTCCAGGTGTGTCTCTGCTGTCACTGATAGACAGAGTAGACAGACCCAGGTCCTTGTTGGTTAATCCCAGCAGTAGATTTTGGCAGGGTAGTGAATGTTTCCAGCTGGGTTCAATAGGAAGGCTTCTCCCGTTCCATTGAAGTTCAGCCTGATCACTGGTTGTGGGGTTGAAATCCAATTTGTTCAGCTGGAGACACACTGTGTGTCTCCCACCAGCTTGGACTCAGTTCTCTGCCAGTTTGAACTTGGCTCCTTTCCCTCCTTTCAACTTGATTTTGAACTCTGCTCTGCCTTGCCCCACCTTGCCCCACTTTGCCCCAGCACCAAAAGCCACTAGCAGCTTTTCTGAGTTCTGAACTTGGCCACTTTCCAAGATGTCGATTGGCTGATAGCCATCCTCTCCTGGGGGCCATCTGAGATCAGATGACTCAGGTAACTCACCAGCCACTGCAGTCTTCAGTGTCCACCACTCCACTCCGTTTGTGTGTCTTTCTGTGGAGGTCTCTGGGGTCTCCAGTAGTCACTGTGTGTTTGCAGACTCAAACTGTGTCACTCACACCAAGAGCTGGGGCCACAAGTTGGGGCCATGAGCCGGGCTGTGTGCTGGGGACACGCAGGGCTGTGTGCTGCTGCTGTGACCCCAGCTGCAAGCTGCTGCCGTGAGCTGGGCTGTGACCTGAGGCCATGAGCCCAGACTGTAACCTGGGGATGTGACCGGGCTGTGACCTGGGGCCTGCAAGCTGAGGTTGCGAGGTGGGGCTCTGAGTTGGAGCCATGAGCCAGAGCTGTGGAAGAAAGCTCTGTTTGTCTGTTGCCTTCTTCTTCTGTTCTGGTCTCTCTTTTTGCTTTCCCCATGTGCTTCAACTCTTGCTTCAACTCCCTGGTGGGTCCTGAGAACACACTCCTTCTTCTTTTCCCTAAATTGCTATATTCCTGTGTCTGGACAACAAATCTTGGAGAGGCTCTTACTCTCCTTCCCTCCACTCTGCCATCTTCCCCAGTAAATCTACTTTATACTTTATTTATAGTTTGGGTTTCTCTGATAAGAGAAATTATGCAATATTTAAGCATGTGTGTCTGATTTATTTCACTTAGCAGTATGTCCTCAAGGTACATCAATTTTCCTACAAATGACTCAACTTTATCCACCTTCATAGCAGAGTAGTACTCTGTTGTGTAAAAATACCACATTTTCTTTTTCCATTCATCTATTGATGGATGTATAGGCCACTTCCAAGATTTAGGTGTTACGAATTGTGTTGCTTGTAGGTGTGCTTGTATTATTGTGATATGAAAAATCTAACTCTTTCAGGAAGGGACCTAGCAGGGGAAATCTGGGTTGAATGAATTTTCTATTTTTAGTTTTTACGAGGAATTCCATACTGACTTCATAGTGGTTGAACAATGCAGAAGGGTTCCTTTTTCCCTGCAGCCTTGCCAGCATTTGTTATTACTGTATTTCTTGATGATAGAAATTTTTCTGGAGTAACATGGAATCTCAGTGTTGTTTTAATTTGTGTTTCTCTAATGGTTAGAGATATTGAACATTTTTTCATGTATTTATTGGCCATTTGTACTTCTTCCTCTGAGAAATGTCTGTTGCTTTCAGTTGCTCATTTTTTTAAATTGGTTCTTTCTTTTTCTTTGTACTTTTCTCTGTGTTACTTTTCTGTTTCTCCTTACTTTTTAGCTTGCTATTACTTTTTTCTTGATTCTTGGAGATCTTCTCTTTCTCTGCTTGAAGTATACAGTAGTTTTCCTTTCTAACTCTTGTAGAAAGGAAACTTAACTCTTCTCACTTGTAGATTCATATGAAGGATACTATCCATCTTACCCGGAATTCAGTTCTACTAGTTTTGATCAATGCATAAATGTAACCTCCATCAAAATCAGGATGTAGTATACTTCACTCTCCAGAATGCCCTGAACCCTTTTGTAAAACCCTCACTCCCCCTTTCAGTCTCTGGCAACCACAAATCTGTTTTGTCCCTTTAATTTTGGTAACCATGAATATATTTTCTGTTTATTTACTTTTACCTATTTCCAGAATATCATATGGATAGAATCATATAGCACATATCTTCTGTGTCTCTCTATCTGTCCTGCACTTCCTGTATCTCTCTCTCTGTTAGATAGGGTGATGTCATGTTGCGCAGGCTGGATTTGTACTTATGGGCTCAAGTGATTCTCCTGCCTGAGGTTCCTGAGTAGCTGAGACTACAGGGATGTGCCACCATACCTGGCAGCATATAACTTTTTAAATATGTACTTTTTAATATATGGACTATAACTTTTAAAAAATGGCATAAAGGGTTTGCTTTTTAAAATTTAATTTTGTTTTATAATGTTGTCTTATTGACTATTGCTGAGACACAATATCTGAAACCCACACGTTAGAAGAAGAAAGGTTTATTTTAGCTCACAGTTTGTAGAAGTTTTAGTCCATAGTTGGGTGGCTCCAAGGCAGGACAGCATGGCAGAAGAGCATGGCAGAGGAGAAACAGTCCATGGTATGGTAGGCAGAAAGCAGCAACAGCAGCAGCAAAGCCTACCTTCCACCTTTCCCTTTGTATTCTATCTGCACTACAAACCCATTGATTGGTGCCACCCACACCCAGGATTGGGGCTTCCATTACCCATACCCAGAACTATGCTAACCCAATTTAATTATCACATACCCGTAATCCCAGTATCACACACCCTAATCCAACATCACGCACTTATAATTTGGCCACCTCCCAAAAGCTCCACCTATGAGTGTGTGCAACTTTGGGGGAACGTCTAGATACAAGCCATAACAAATGATATAAAATATTTGCAATATCCTAATCAAATCAACAAAACAAAATACATGCAAAGTCTAGCTTCTATCCTTGTTCTATATTTTCTCTACAGTCATTTATTATTATATATATGTGTATATATTTATATTTCTATCTACTTGTCTCATATTTCTCTCTTCTTAAATAATTAACATTCTACATACACTATTCTTACATGATACTTTTTAATTTAAATTAGAATAATGTATTTGACTAGCCTATAGTTTTACATTGGAATTGTGGGTTTGACAAGAACTAATCAACATCTTTCCTTTCTTTCTTCTCTGTCATACCATCAAATAGGGTTGGAAGTTAGTGCCAAAAATGTGCCTGCAGCTATTGACTTGGCATATGATGGTTTATGTTGCATTTTTTCAGGGTTGACTAGAATTTCTTGAGTCAAAGTGGGCCTTGCACATGTTTATGCAACAAAGAACGACAAATATTATTGTCTTGGCAAATGGGAGATGTGGAAGATGAAGCTGGGGACAAGTCAGATACTTTCCCTGATTTCTTGACTTTCCTTTCTGAGAAAGGAAAAGAAGATGACAAGGAATGTTTAGGAAAAGCTGGGGCTTCCTAATTCCTTGTGTGGTGCCTAGCACTCACTGTAAGAATAGTCAGAATTGATGGTCATTTACCGTTTACCTTCAAGCTGATCTTATAATTGGAATTTTTTTTTTCTGTAAAAGTCATTCTTTTGGGGCACCATATCTTGAGAAACACTTGTTTAAATGAATAAGGAATGGGTAGTACCTTAATATATTAGATTTCATTCTATTCTTGCTGCATTAGTTACTTTTCTCTCATTGCTGAGACAAAATACTCAACACCCAAAGGTAGGGGAAGAAAGATTTGTTTAGCTCACAGTTTGTAGAGGTTTCAGTCCGTGATAGGCTGAATCCAAGGCAGGATGGCATGGCAGACAGGCAGAAGGAGCAAGGCAAGCAACAGAGCAAGCAAAGGAATAGTCAAGCGTATTTCTGTCCCTTATATTTTATCCAGGCTATCTGCCCTTAGGGGTGGGTAGCACTTCCACCCTTAATCCTAGCACTTTTAATCCTAGTATCACATCCTTGATCCCAGCAGAATTATACCAAACCAATCAGTGGACTAATTTAGTAATCACACACTCTGGATGCAGCCACCTCTGAAAACACCCCACCTATGACCACATGAGGCTTTGGGGGGACATCTAGACACAAACCATAACACCTACCCAATGCTTTTGATACTCTTCTTGAAGATGGAAGGATCTCCAGTATTATTAATAATAAGGGTAGGGGGAAGACAGCTGGGAGTTTGATTGTAGCTGTAATAAAGGTTAAGTAGCTGTTATGGTTTATTTTTTAAATTAATTTTCGTGGTTCATTTTAGATATGCATATGCATAATGATCATATTCATCATATGGAGTTTGTACCTGTACATAGCTGTTATGGTTTAGGTCAAAAAAGTCCTCCAGAAGTCTCATGTGTATGGAAGGTGATTGGACCATGGGGTGCTATACTTATCAGTGTGTTAAGGCACTGATGTGTTGATAGTTGAGTGTGCTGTTAGGAGTTGGGGCCTGGTTAGAGGTGAGTCACCAGAGGCATGACCTGGAAGAGCATATCTCCTTCCCTGCTCCTTCCTTCTTTTTCTGCTTCCTGACATGAGCAGGTCCTCCACCACACCTTTCCATCATGCTATTTCTGCCTTGCAGCCAGCTGACTATAGATTGAATCCACTAAAAGCTTTGAGCCAAATAAACCTCTCCTCTTTTAAATTGTGAGTGTTGGGTATTGTGTCCCAGGCATAAGGAAATTGATTGAAAGTGACTAAGACAGATATTTAGTACTGAGAGTAGGGTCTTTGCCATGATTATATCTGACATATGGTTTAGAGACCTTTGGAACAGGCTTGCAGGAGGAATTTGGAAAAGCTTGGAGATGCTGGCTAGAGGAGCCCTAGAATTTTGTAAGCCAAGTTTGATGAGAGATTATAGTGGGAAATCAGAAGACAAGAATGCTGATAGGAATGCAGGAAGTAAAGGCCAGGCTCAAGAGGTTTCAGTTGGAAACAAGGGCTCCACTGGCACTTAGACAAGATATCAACTGTATTATCCTCTGTTGGGAAATTTGTCTACATTTTTCCTGTGTCCTGAGACTTTGCAGGAGGCTGAAATTAAGAGGAGCAGACTAATTAACCTGGTGGAGGAAATTTCACGACAGCCTAACATTCGAAGTATTACTTGTATACTTCTGTCAGCTTTCAGCTAGATTTACAGTGAGAATCAGGAGGAAAAATCTCATTTAAAAACTTCAGTTTTGCCAGAAAGGAAGTACCTATAAAGTTGGAGCAATAGACAGTATGGTAATTAGAACATTAGCATTAAAAGAACCCAAATACTTTACATCAGGACAATAAGAAAAATGGCACAGGAATAAGCAGGGCCTCTTTTGTAGGCTCAGTGATGTGACTCTGTAAGCTTTCACTTGAGAAGAGAAGCCCAGGGCATCTTGCTTGAGAAGGGCCATCTAGAGGAATTGATTCTCTGGTTTTTTTTTTTTTTTTTTTTTCCCTCACACTTCTCAGGCATCCAGGCACTTATGGCCTCCACAGTCATGATCCAGGAGGGCCTGGCTACTGCTTGAGCTGGTGGCAGACCCTGGCATCATCCTCGTAGTGCTGATTTTAGGTGCACATGGAATGCAAGAATTGTAGGGTTGTGGAAGCATCTACCCAAATTTCAGAAGAAGGCCTATGAGGCCAGGAAGTGTGCCCCTGAGAGATCAGTGCTTGAAGCTGTGAGTATGAAGCCAAAAGTGCACTGGAGACCCTAGGACAGTGATGGCAAACCTTTTAGAGCTTTCACTGGCTTGCATGCCATAGATTTGCCACCACAACTGTAGGAAATTAGAGCTGCCAGGAACATGAATCATTAGCTGAGGAAAGCCACAGGCAGTGAGCTATGCCACCCCAAGAGCAAGGCCATGAGGGCTGCAACTGTCAATGCTGTAAGGCAGTGTCCAAGTCCTTTGGAACTCACTTCTTGTCAGAGCTTGACCCAGGTGCTAGAAATGGAACTTCAAGATTTAATGTTTGTCTTACTGGTTTTGGGTCTTGCTTCAATCCCATTTGTTTCTATCTTCTTATTTCTCACTTTTGGATTGGGAATGTTTACCCTGTGCCAGGGTATGTCAGGTGTTTAAATTTCTCCTTTTTGATTTTTATAGGAGCTCACAGCTAAGAGTTTGTCTTGAGTCTCAGATGAGGCTTTGGGTTTGGACTTTTTAACACGTTTAACTAAAACTGTTAAAATATTTAACATGTTTAACTAAAATTGTTAAAACTTCAGCAACTTTTAGAAATGGACTAAATGCATTTTGCATAAAGAGATGGACATGAGTCTTTTGGGGACCAGCTGTAGAATTTTATGGTTTAGATAAAACTATCTCCCAAATGTCTTATATTTGTAGAAGGTGACTGGATCATGGGGGCACTGATGCATTCATAGATGAATGTGCTGTTAGGCAGTCGGGCATTTTTAGAGGTAGGTCACTGGGGGCATGACCTGGAAGGGTATATCTCCTTCTCCAGCTCCTCTCTCTCTGCTTCCTGGTTGCCATGGCATGAGCAGCTTTCCTCCCCGAGACCATTCCACTATGCTGTTTCTGCCTCAGAACCAGCCAACCATGGACTGAATCCTTTAAAAAAACATGAGCCCAGGTAAACATCCCCTCTTTAAAGTTTTGAATGCTAAATGTTGTGTTCTAGTGAAGAGGAAAGTGACTAAAAGTGACGAAGAATGTAGCCAATATACAGAATGACAGATAAGCAAAACAATCTTGATAGGTTGAGGTGATGGGCTTGGTATCTATGGGAGGAAATAATACAGAGAGAAAAGTAACTTTTAGAATTTTTTATCTTATTGCTGAACACCCACACCTGACCCAGGAATTGCAGCAACTGAAGGAAGATCCAGGGACCCATTGCTGCTTCAGACCAAGGAGGTGAGCCAGCAGAGATATGCAACAATCTGTGTGAGTACCAATATGACTGTTGCATCATTTCTGCCCATTAAATCTCCCACAGGAATCATTTCATGTTCAACCCTCTCCAGAAATATACAGGAAGAGGAATTTTGGGAAATGTAGTTTGCCTTATAAATTGATGCCTTATAAAGTCACCATAGGTATTTACTACTGTGAATTTTTTTTTGTGGCAAGTAATAGGCTCCAATTAACATTAGTTAAAGAAAAAATGATTTGTAGGAGGAGACTCAAATAACCTTAAGCTAGAAAACACCCAGACTTCTAGAGAAACCTGGAATCAGGCATGGCACATTATCCTGAAACTTTCATTCCTGTTTCTTTGCATAACTGCTTCATTCTTTCTATAGGCATGATTCGTCTCTCTCTTCCACATACATGGCAAGTAGAACATGGACACCCCACAGGCTCCAAGGCTGTTTTTGTACTGGAAGTTAGGATGGCAACATACGAATTTTAAAGGGACATAAACATTGAGATCATAGCACCTACCTCTCTCAATTATTCAACAATTATTTATTGAGTGTCTACCATGTATTAGGTACGAGCCACTCTCTAGAAACTCTTATTAAAAAGAACCAATATCCAGGTGTGGTGGCACATGCCTGCAATCTCAGCACTTGGGAGGCTGAGGCAGGAGGATTGCTGTGAGTTCGAGGCCAGCATGGGCTACATAGTGAGACCCTGTCTCAAAAAAAGATCAATAAAGCTTTAGATTTAAAGAACTTTTAGAAGAAATAATTGAGCCAAGATCTATCTAGGAATCTCTTCCAGTTACATGAACTGCTCTACGTTAATAGACAGCATCCTCTGATGATAAAAACCTCTTTCATATAATGTGATGAACCTGTGATTCATCCTTTTGTATCTATCTAATCTTTCCTGTGTTGAACACTTAGTGTCACTTTTATGTGATATCCTTATAAGGTTTGCAGATGTTACTGCTTTCCTTTAAGCTGCCTTCAAAGTGAGCATCCTCGAGGCTCCCACTGTTACTGTGATCACATGAACCCTTTAGTTTGCAAGTGTTCCTCACTATGATGCTCAGAAATGAACATAGCAATCCATAAGTGAAGGATTTAGTGGAATTGTTAACTGGTGTAATAATATGGTCTGTATTTGCTTTAATATTTGTTTTGAATATATTGAATTTAATCCAAGTAGAAATTCCAGAGGAAAATCAGATTTCCCCTGCTATCTCCTATGTCTGCCATTGATCTTCTTGGTGTATAGTAAAAAAGAGCTTTATTAGTTTCCTAATGCTTTTTAAATAAATTGTAACAAATTTAGTGATTTAAAACAACACAAATTTATCTCAAAGTTCTGTATTTCAGATGTCTGACATTGGTTTCCCTTGGCTAAAATCAAGGTGCCAACCGGGTTATGATTTCTTCTTGAGGCCGGGGAGATAACCTATTTTCTTTTTTTCCCTAACTCTTAGAGACTATCCACATGCCTTGGTTTGTGGCCCTCTTTCTCCATCTTTAAAACCAGCAACAATGAATCTTTCTGTGCCATTCCTCCTCTGATTCTTCTCTTCTTCCTTCTTTCATTTTTTAGAGCCCTTGTAGTTAATTATGTTGCGACCACCTGAAGACACCAGGATACTCTCTCCAATTTAAAGTCAATTGAGGTCAGTTAAGGTCTGCAAACTTAATTTCTCTTTGCCATGTAACCAGTAACATTCAAAGGGATTTAACATATTCAAAGGGATTAGGATGAGAACAGTCAGGGCAGGAGCATTATTCTGCCTAATTTAAAATCTATGGTAGTTCCAGATACTATCTCCTCACTCAACAACATTTAATAACTAGAAAGGGGGTGATCTTTTCTTTGTGTCTTCTTTTTTTTTTTTTTTTTTTTTGGTGCTGGGGATCGAACTCAGGGCCTTGCGCTTGCAAGGCAAGCACTCTAGCCACTTAGCTAAATCCCCAGCCCCTCTTTGTGTCTTCTTTAAAGAAGGAGGGAAACATTTTTCTTAAGCCTCTTTACCATCATTTTACTTGCTAGAATTATGTCGCATGCCCATTCTTGATCTAATCACTAGCATATGAATAAATGAATAAATTACTCTGATTGGCTTGGAGATGGAAATTAGCACAACCATTATGGGAGGGAATATGAAAGCAAATAATTAGAAGTAGTATTTTACCATAAGACCAGTAATCTTACTAGAAATCAACATATTGAAGAGTTATCTGCAGTGGCATGTTTATTGCAATACTATTCACAACCGCCAAGGTAAGGAATCAACAACCTAGGTATCCACTGACAGAAGAATGGGTAAAGCAAAGTTGGTAAATATGCATATACGTATATATGTAATGAAGTATTTTTTGGTCATAAAAATGAATGTTATTTTCCACAATGTGGATGGAACTGGAGGACAGTTTGTTACATTAAATAAGCCAGGCAGAGAAAAATAAATGCCCCACATTTTCACTTAAATGTGAAAACTAGAAAGTTGATCTGAAAGTAGAGAACAGAATTGTGGTTACAAGAGCCTGGGAAGTGTGTAAGGAATGGGGGAATGGAGAGAGAATGGTTAACAGGTATGGAGGTACAATTGGATAGAAATAATAACTTTTGATGTTGTCATGCATGGTGGAATAATTATGGTTGATGGCAATTCATGGAATATTTCACAAAGTCAACAGAGAGGGTCTTGAATGTCATAAAAAATGGTAAATATCTGTAGTGATAGATGCTGATCAGCCTGATTATACATTCATTGTATGTGTTGAAATGTCACATTGTACCCCATAAGTATGTACAATTACTGTGTGTCAATTAAATGTAAAAAAAAAGAAAGGGAAGGAGAAAGATCTATCCTTTATGGCTAAGGCAGTCCCAGCCTCTCGTGAAGAAATTGGGCCTTTGATACCTGAATTATCTTGAGTTTCTGATAACAGGATAGAGTGAAAAATGGCTTTTTATCCTAGAATGTCACTATGATACTGGGGACTAGATATGACCTAATAAGTTGAAGGAGAGAGACAGTAATATTTCTCGTTTAATTTTATTTTCCCCATTTTCCGTATTTAAGATTTGAGGATTTTATAGAAAAGAAAGAGAAGAAAAATATTAATATACTATAGTTGGTTGACTAGAGTATTTTTGGGGGGGTGCTGGGGATCGAACTCAGGACCTTTGGTTGCTAAGCAAGTGCTCTACCTCTGAGCTAAATCCCCAACATATTAAAGTACTATAAGTATGTGGATATTATTATATCAGTCAAGGTTCTATCAGAGAAATATATATATATCCCCCAGCTACCATACAAGGTCATATCCATGTCAAAAGTCCCTTTGTATGTATATATGTACTTACAACTATTACATATATACACATATATTTGGCAATTTGTTTATATAATCAAGCAGTTTGTGGAAGGCTGCCATATTCATGTCTTATATTTAAGCTGTGGACAAAATGAAGGAAGTGAAGGAAAGATGGCTATAAATGCAAAGTGTAGGAAAGCCAGAGCAAGGTAGAACCTTAATCACATGTGGGATTCATTGAGAATAGACTGAACTCAAACAGATTCTTATTGCTTCTGATTTTTCCTTACAGTCAACTGAATCTTGCTCAGATTCCAGTAACTGATCTCAGGATCTATTGCTACTCTTGGCTTTTCTTCCCTACTTTAGAACTTTTTAACATTTAGGAACACTGGTAAATTTAACATTAGAATTGGTAATGTGCATTGATTAAGGGTCTGTATTTCAAGGGCTTAATTTTCTGGCAGCAGAATGGGGAAAAGGGAAAGGGCTTGTTAAAAACATCTGCTTCAGGTGTTTTGTCAGGTGGTCCCCCCCCTTTGTTTACTTTTCCTTTGCTATGCTATTTAATGCTTATGAATGATTGAAAAGCAAACTCTGAGTCATTTCTTTCTCTTCAATAAACAGGAACCATATAATACTGATTATAGTCCATTTTAGGTTTGGCATTGATTTTTGGTTACTGACTCAAAAAATTATGATTAGGATAAACTTCTCTTGGAATTCTTTTGGTTGGTAGTGCAATGCTTTAAAACTAGATGGCTATATATTGATATTAATCAATTTCTTTGCCATCGAGAAAACATACCTGGCACCTGTGTACTTAAAGGAGAGATTTTTGGCCCACAGTTTCAGAGGTTTCAGTCCATGGTTGTCTAGCTCCAAAGCACAAACATCATGGCAGGGGTGTATTCCCAGGGATGCTGTTCACCTCAAGGCCGCCAGAAGCAGAGAAAGGGTGGGTGGGTGGGGTGCGGGTCAGAATGGGGGGAGGGGAACATACCCCTCCAGGTCACAGCCTCGGTGACCCACTTTCTCCAATCATATCCCACCTTTTAACAGTAAATTCAGCTATGAACTCATCGATGGATTAATCCTTTCAGCTATAAACTAATTGGTGATTTAGTGCCCCAGTGATCCATGAAGCCCCCACTTCTGAGCCTGTGAGTCTTTTGGGGGACATTTTTGATCTAAACTATAATATTTATTAGAGTAATGATTTCATAAGGCAAATAGTAACAAATTAAATTATATTTATTAACAGTGTTAACTAGTCATTTATTTACTAATAATTGTGCTAGGTATATTTTAGGAAGCATTTTTTTGCAAAAATCATTCATATTTTAATTAAAAGAGAGGGAACCAAATATATTAAATGCCCAGGATTTGTCTGGGGCATGGTAGATGTCCTTATATCACCAGTTCACACCCCAACCCTATGGGGAGTAGCTCTTTAATTTACAGTGGGGGAAACCATGCCTTAGTGTGGTTACTCGTTTGTCCAAAATATCCTGCAGAGTAAATGATGGAGCTGGGATTTGAATACTGTTCTACATGATTCCAAAACACATTTTTTTGTTATTGTTCAATATTTTAAAATTAGGACTGGTCCAAATAAGCTTAGGTTTCCTCAGTAAAATTTATTATAGGAATATTATTATAAGATAAAATGTTTGAATTCGCTGATTTGAAATGAAATAACACAAAAGATTGTGTTTATGTATGTGTATACACACACTCATTTTCACGTATTTCTTGTCAGAGGGATTATCTAGTCTACCTCTGCATTAAAAGTAATAATCCTACATTAAGAGGGCATGCTGGTAAAACAGTACTTTTTTTTTTTAAAAGAGTTATTTATAAGGTAAGTGTTTATATATACAAATATTATGTTAGCATTTTATGCTAACACTGATGTCTGCTAATGGCATTAAACATACCTTCTCTTTGTTAGTCCCCATGTTAAACTTAACTACTGTACAGACTATACTTAATCAGCATTTTTATGTAATTCTTACATTTGCTTCAAGAAATTATTTAACTATCGTATTTCTAGTTTAGAAATGAATAAAATTGCTGGCTACTCAAATTATCTTATTCAAAACTAAAGTCTGTCAATACTTGAAAGTTTCTTTCTCTTTCACTTTTTAATCTTCAGTTTACACAGATTTTTAATATTATCAGTAGTCAGTAATCCTCCTCCTCCTCCCCCAGCTCCTCCTCTTCCTCCTCCTCCTCCTCCTCCTCCTTCGCAGTCCTGGGGATTGGACCCAGGGCCTTCTCTTTGAGCTATACCCCCAGTACTTTCAAACATTAAAAAAAATTTGACACAGAGTTCTGCTAAGTCTCCCAGGCTGAATTTGAATTTATGATCCTCCTGCCTTAGCCTTCCAACAGTGCTGGAACTATAGGCAAGTGTTACAGTGCCTGGCTAAAATCAAAACAAGACCAACTAAAAAAATTGACTTGCTGATAGAAGTAGAAAATATGTAAAGCCAAATGAATTCATGTTGTTATTTTGTGAACATATCCATAAACATATTCTTTTATTCTGTTTTCCTCTCATTCAAATACCAGCTATGACTTTTTAACTAGTCTATGAAACCTGAAATGTGTTTGGATGAGAATGGACACATGCATTATTTCTTCTTTGGTGGTACATGATTTCTGTGATGTCAAAAGCTGCCACACAAACCCTGTATTGGTGCCACAGACACCAATACAGGGTTAGATACATGCCAGTGTTCATTAGGGAGGGGCGCTTAGCAATGATTTAGGAAAGTGAGGTTACAGACCTGCCTAAATGTTGAAATAAGTTAGGGATACAAAAATAGCTGAATTTTGGGTGAGTTATAGAATTGCGGCTCCAAAAAGTAGCATTTGAAAGCCATTTCTCTTGATTTATTCTCTCCATCTGTTACAATTCAGGGACAGAGACACCCCTGATACCTTTTCTAGTGTCTAGCACAAGGACATCTACCTATCTGAGTGAAAGATGTATTTGTTAGACTGTGGACCTTCCTCATTCCATACTCCTTATTTCATGCCAGGAGCACTGTATCACTGGATAATATCTTCTTTATACAGTCTCTTCCTTTTCTAGTTTCCAAATTACTTAGGAATGAATTTTTAATAGCAACTTGAAGAGGCAAGTTTTTTTTTTAAATTTTCAAAGAAGTTAATATTTTGTGCAATTGTAAATAATTTCCAGGATCAGAAATTGAATGTAAAATTGTGCAAATGATTTGTCTATTCACATAGACACTTATGGCTTTGTCTCATTTGGATGGATTTTCTGCTTAGGATCATGCCAACTATTTCCATAGCCAAATGTTTAGATTTTAAAAGTGTTCAATTTATTTAGGCAGGAACTTTTCTGATGGCTTTATTTCCTGGCCAATCATTCAAATAACTTACTCTGGATTTGTTTTAAAAACATATAGTGAGCTAAAATATAAAAAATTACAATTTAGCAGTGTCTGTTAAATAGAATATATATATATGTGTTATATATATATACACACACACACACTAAAACATCCTTTGCTCTAGTAATCCTTCTATCAATTTATTCTAAAACAGTCTGAAAAATATGCAAAGATACTAGTTACTAACAGGCTTGTTATATAAAGGCATGTACTTAGAATAGAACACTATTTGACTGTTAAAGTGAATGAGATAGATCTGTAAGTAACTTTAATAACTAGAAAAAAGCCAGTTACAAAAGAATGTATAATATGATCAACTATTGTCTGCAATAGCAACGGATATAATAAATAATGTACATAGGTATCTTTGAATATCTAAAAAAAATCCAAATAAATTCATTGTCCTCTAGGGATGTAGGTTTATTGCACACATTTTCTTTCTCTGTTATATATTTCAAAAATCTTTTGATCTTGAGTAATAATTATGCTTTTCCTCTGCAATAAAAAATATTTTAAAAATATTCTGTTCTTTTTCTCTTGCCTCGATCAAAATAAGGCAGGAGACCCAAGCAAGAGGTAGTATTGGATCCGAGATCCTAAGAGATCTGATAAGGGTGGCATTGGGCCTACTCAGTATATTTTATCTAAAACGTCTTATCTTTAACAAACCATCCAGCTTAATTAAAAATGGAAAATTCATGGAAGGAGAGGCCTCCCTGTGTGCCTCACGGGACTCATTCTTCCCCAGTTCCCTCAGGATCCTTCCAGGTCATTAGCTAAGGAGTTAGCAGTGTTGCCTCCAGCTGCAGCTGCTGCCTTCTCAAGTGTCGCTCTGCTCTGGTCAGTGAAGCCCCCAGTGGGAAGCGGCAGGCTCTGAGTGGCTGCCAGCCTTGGACCACAGTGGTCTCCAAAGCTGGCTTGTCCCATCCCTGGTCTATCCCTCCTTCTTTTTCCAAGCCATTGTGCTGTGGATAATCATTAGGAAACACCAGGAGCTGAGAGCCTTTATTCTTTAGGGTAACGTGTGCCAAGAGGGAGACACTCAGAGCCTGGGGCCTTACTAGGAATAATCCCAGACCTGAGCTCTTAGAGATGACCACAGCCAGTGGCTTTATGTGGGTGAGAAGCATCACATCTTCCCTGACAACTGAACTCCATACCCATGGGTGTTTAGATTATGAAAGAGAACTGCTCTCCTTTGCTGCTTTTTCCTGTGATGCTCAGACCCCTTCTCCCCCTTGTAGGGGATGCTCACATATTTACTGAGCCAGAAAAAGCCCAAGGAAGGACACAAGCCTGAGAATAAGAATTAAGAGGACACAAAAAATGTCCTCTTAATTTTAAAGTGAAAAAGCAGGATGAGTCACGCAGCAGTTAAGCCCATAAGGGACACCCGGGTTGGATTCTGGTGTGCTGACAGCCCCCATGACAATGGAATCAGAAGAAGGCAGGGAGTTCTGCTCAAATTGTTCTTCTCTGTGCCTTAACTCCAGAACTGTGCTCCCTTAGATGATATTATATCACAGTTGGAATATGGAGTTTATTTCTTGGCATTACTTTCTGACTTCTACACACTAGTTTCTGATTCTCTGCCTTCACCTCTTTTACTGGTAACCATTATATTGATATCAATAATGACAGAACAGGCAACTATTTTTTGTCCTATTTAAGTTTTTGGCTTTATTATTTAATAAGAAACAAATTTAGCAAATCATGATTACTTAGATAAATTTAGTATTTTTCTGTGTCATTGTAAAACCAAGTAGTTAAAAATGTGTATGCATGTAACTAATTCAAGTAGAGCAGTCTCTACATTTTAATATGGATAAATTACACCATAGAAATTGATCTCAGATAGATACTCCAGGATCCACTTAGCCCCACCTTTTTTGGGGGGTGGAATCGAACTCAGGGGCTTGTGCTTGCAAGGCAAGCACTCGAACCACTGAGCTAAATTCCCAGCTCCCTGCCCCCACCTTTTAAGTAAAGGGATTTTTATGCTTGTCAGAGCCCTCTGGAACTTACTATCTGTGTTCTTTGCTTCCGGAGCACGCAGCTAGATCTCATTTCTCAGCCTCTCTTGTATTCCCTATTGCATACACTTCCTAGATGTGGACTTGTGACTGAGTTTTGTCAGTGGAATGTGAGTGGAAGTGATGTGCTATTCTCAGCCTTACCCATAAAAACTTCTGATAGACAAGCTCTCCTCTTCCCTATTTGTCATCCTAAGGGGAAAGATTCAAAGACTTAAAGGAGGTCATAGTTAACAGATGGAAGAAGTTAGGTGCTGAATACCTTTGTGGAGTAGAATCTTTTGGATGAGCCTCACTTTGAGTCGAATGAGAACTTTTAATTTGCTAAGCCCCTGAGATTTGTTTTTTTTTTTTTTTTCCTACAACAAGAAGTCTCTCCTAATATTACAGGTAACTAAGTTAGACAGAAATTAATATAAGTCAGAGACTGGGCTATCAAGTACATCAACAACAAAAAAATAAAGACATCAAAACTATGACTGGAGACACATCTGTTGAAGGCCAGACCTCAGGCTAGAGATGCAATGACCGGGCTTACATGTCCTCTCTAAACCATAAACAGTAATTTAGAATTATAACAGCACTCCCTGGTCTGGGAAGCCCAGATAAGCTTCAGTCACCAGGTGGGCCATCAAGACCTTCAGATCTACCCCCTTCCTGGAATGTCTTTGTTCTTTCCATGTCCATTTGCTACATGATCTGCTTCCCCACTGGATTGATATTACTTGGGTGTCTATACTTGTAATGTTATCGATTGATCAAAGTTCTGACCCACGTTGTACCCACCTTGTGATTTCATACCCACCTTGTGATTTTGCTCTATAAAACTTCCTCTAAAAAATGGGTTCCTCGGCAGCCCATTTGGGACCCCTCCTGTCTCTCAGGAGCTATCTTTCTCAATAAATTTTTCCTACTCTTAACCTCCATTGTTCCTTAGAATTCATTCTTTGATTTTGGGGAACATGAACTTGGCATATCCGATGTCCAACAGGTTGGGAGTTATATTTTTCCCCTATGTCATTAAAACCTTATTAAAGTGAGCTACTTTAAAATAGGATTCAGGGGTGCTTTTTATAGTCTTAAACTCATTTCAGCACGGAAAATACTCCAGAAGTAGTAATATTCTATATTGTTAGGTCTTCATTAAGAGAGAGAACTAGTTCATAGTATCAATAACTTTAAATTTTTTTTATAATAGCAATATCTTGCAGAATATTTATGGGCAAACCCTCAGAGACTATTTATGCTAGAGCAATGTTAGTCTCAAGGACAGAAACTTGACTTTCTTCAAAATAACTTTCTTCAATTTCACCATAATACTTAGGAATAAGGGGACATTATTATTAAGTTATTCCTAAGATGCCTTCCACATATGAGGTTCTGATATTCCAAGTTTGTGACAGAAGTTGACTAAATTTATTAAAGAAAAGTTTGATGGCATAGATTTGTGTAGTTCACATAGTATACTACTGGAAGATAAGATCTCATGGGTACAGAAGTCAAAGTAGGTCTAGGAATCTCAGATGGAAGAACACATGGGCAGTATCACACAAAGTGATGGCTGTCTTCAGAATAACTCAGCTTCATTCACCTTCCACACCTTCCTTTGACTCCACCTCTTCATACTATTACATTGGATCTTAGGTTTCAACATTTGAATTTGGGCAGCAGATACACATTCAAACAATAGCATCACCTAAAAAGCTTAAAATATTTTACTGTATTGAATTACTTATAGTATGAATACATTTTCTGTGCATATATTCCGAAGAGGTAAAGTGTGATCATTATACATGTAGCATTGTAAATAATTGCAGTTTTTAATAATGTTTAAATTAGCAACATTAGCAGGTTTAGTTGGGAAATATCTTTAGATTGACAGGAGGTTTTAAAGTACTTACTTCATTTAAGTGAGAAGCAGTACTTGGGTTCATTAGCATATGAGGTCAACAGGACAGTGAGTAAATCATATTAAATCTGTTTATTGATCTTTGAGTTGCTGGGCTGTTAATCTACAGAATTACCAAGTCTTTGTCTGGGCTACATGTGCTCTGTAAAATGCAGTTACATTCATTATTAAAAACTCTGAAGTAATTTTTAGATTTACAGAAGAGTTGCAAAGATACAACAAAGATTTCCCATAGGCTCTTCACCCAGCTTTCTCCAATGTTGATGTTAATGCTTTATGTATCCATAGTTACATTCAGTTTTTAGTGACTCAGCATGAACACAGTCATTTAGATTCAAGACAGAATGATGCTTTTAAAAGAATGAGATTGGGCTGGGGCATGTAGCTCAGTGGTAGAGTGCTTGCCTAGCACCGTCAAGGACCTGTGTTCAGTCCTCAGTACCAACAAATAAATAATAGGATGAAGTTTTTGGATAGAACAAATTTGACTTTAGCTCTTATATTTAGTAGTTATTAGACAATGCCAGGCAAGTTACTTCTTCATAGAGATGGGGCCTTGCAGGGTCCTTGTCAGGACTAAACATACATGTTTTGGCTCAGGGTAGATACACACTTAATTTTCATTTCTTCCTCCCTGCCCTGGATCACCACCATTCTTCTGGTTCCCCTTTATTCCTTCCTTCCCTTCTTTCCTTGTTCATATTGTCAGTATTGTCATTCTTATTCAGGTTTTTTTTTGTTTGTGTCTATTAGCCAGAATGTGTTTGTTTGCCTTTTCAGTCCTCCAACTCCAGCTCTTTCTGGAGATGGCCTATTTGACCTTAGTATTGTTCAACCCTTTCTGAATTAACTGAAAACCTTGACATTCATCAACCTGAGTTTTGAAGTAAAAAAATGTTTCTATATTACTAACGAGGACATAGAGAAATTATAAGGAAAACAGTGAAACCAGCTGTAGATTGCAAAGTGTGTGTGTAGGGGGCAACTCCCCCTGCCGCCCCAGTGCACACTTTAATACTGAAAGGGATCTCTAATAAATGAAGTTGAAGACTCTGGATCCAAATAATCCATTTTTTGCCAAGCAAGATTCAGATCCTTGATGGGCTAATCTACTCTTGTCATTTACTCTGACAAATGTCCACAGGGAAGGAAAACAGTACAATACTGGCACCATTTCACCCCTCAACAAAATCTGCTTAAAACCAGATGCCTGGTAGCCATATGACAGACGTGCCACCCTGAGGCAGGGGCTCTCCTCAGGGATTTGGGAGAGGCAGAGTGATTATGCTGTATTCCTGTCTCTAAGCCTAATAGGCAGGAGGGGAGGGAGAGATGGAGCCCTCAACATCTTGGAGGTGACATCCTCTGGGCAGTAAGTGCCCCATACAGCATTGAGCTGCAGCTCAGCAGCTGTCCCATCGCAAAAGCCCTTTCTGCCATATGGGGGAGTAAGATTTGGCATGGATTTGGCATCCTTAGGCTGATAGAAACCCCATCATTTATGTGAAAGTGCAAGTTAGAGGCCTAATTTGACAGCGAGGGAGAGAGAGAGAGAGAGAGAGAGAGAGAGAGAGGACAATAATACTGTCAGTCCCCAACTGCCTCTTGTTTGAAATTTTTTAATTCAAAGACTTATTATTTTGGTTCCCAGGCCACAATAGGAGAGGGAAATGAGTGTTACTTTGCTATCATCAGGGGCTATAATAAGAAACAAACAACAACAAGAACAAAACTATAATTAGCTTTGGATTGGTAAGAAGTTTAAGAAAGAGGAAATGCCTGCCTATATTGGGTTTGTTCAGAAATCCAGGACGGGTCATTAGAAGGGCCACAAAATAAAATCATTACCAGTTGGTAAGGAAAATGGGAGCCATATTTGAGGCCAATTACGTTTCTCTAAAAATCGCCTGCCCACATTTTTATCTGAGGCCTGGAAATTCCTTTGACTGTGGAGGTGCTCACTGAGCCAGAAGGTCCTTCTTATACTGAGTGATATTTGGGCGACAGCGGCATACAGGAAAGGGGCAATCAGAGATTTAATTTGGTATCGTTAGACATTAAGTCATTAGTAATAAAGCATACCGAATATTTCAGTTTTGTAAAGCTGGCAGAAATTTAATCATTTTAATTAAGAACTCAGCCTTAGGAATATTCAAGTTTGTAGAAATATATGATATGTAGTTTTTATTTTAGAAGAAAAATCCTAATATGTCATATCAGTAACGATAGTTGTGTACTGCATAGTGACATTTTGGTCAGTGAGGGTAGTCTTTTTTTGTTGTTGGTTTGTGTGTGTGTGTGTGTGTGTGTGTGTGTGTGTGTGTGTGTGTGTGTGTTTCTTTGTTTTTGTAGTTCAGGCTGGCTTCAAACCCACTATGTAGCCCAGACTGTCCTTGAACTTGTGATCCCCCTGCCTCAGTCTCTAGAGTGCTGGAATTACAGGTGTGCACCACCATACCTGGCTCATCATTTTGGTCAATATACGATAGCTGCCCCATAAGATTATAATGGAGTTGAAAAATTCTTATGGCCTAGTGATGTTGTAGCCATTGTAATGAATTAGTGCCAGGTATTACTCACATGTTTGTCATGATCCCAGTGCAAATAAGACTACTGTATTGGCAGTAGTATAAAAGTATAGCACATATTATTATGTATAATACATAAAACTTGATAGCAAATGGCTACTGGCTTATATATTTGCTATACTATACTTTTTATTTCAGGTAGATTCCTTGTACTTCTAAAAAAGTTTACTACAAAATACTATGCTGTGCTACCCCGACAGCAGTGTCATACAGCTTGTGTTTACTGCCTCTCTTGATTGCATGACTTTTTCTTGTCTTAATTTAATCTTATGTTGCTCTCTTGTTTATGGCCCTATGAGCAACAGGCTATACCATAAAGTTCAGGTAGGTAAATAGGTGATTGGGTATTGCGTCTAGGTCTACATCAGTCTTCTGTATGTTTGCACAACGAAATCACCCACTGGTGTGTTTCTCAGAATGCATCCCCATTATTAAGTGACATGTGACTGTATATAACCTAGTAGAAAAGTAGCTGACAAATAGAAACCTGATTTATGGTGTTGGTTTTTTCACTGATTTGCTTTAGTTTCTTGTCCATAAATGGAGATGATAGTAATGGCTAACATCCCACTAGGATTAACAATGGTCTAGGTATTTTGTGTGTATTAGCTCTTTTAATTTCCCAGAAATCCTTTGATACAGGTACTATTACCATCCTCTTCATTTTATAGCGTGAAGGAACTAAGACTTCAGTTAATTAACTTACCTAATGTCTTAAACCTGGTAAATGATGAAGCTGCCATTTGACCCTAGGTTGGCTGACTCTAGAACCTATACATATATATCAACTCCCAGATGATACTGTCTACTTTGTTTACCTCAGAGGAAGTGCAGAGATGAAATTGGATAATAAAAAGGGATAGACTAAGCAAAGCATAGTAGCACATGCCTATAATCCTAGTACTCTGGGAGGGTGAGGCAGGAGGATCTCAAGTTTGAATCCAGCCTGGGCAACTTAGTGATTTAGTGAGACAACCATGTACTAAACTAAGATCGAAGTGGATCAGAGATCTAAACATTAAAACAGAAACACTAAATCTGCTGGGAGATAGAATAGGAAGAACTCTTAAAGACATAGGTGTAGGAAAAAAATTTATGAACAAAACTCAGAATGCATGGGAAATAATAGAAAAAGAATCAGGGCTTGGGATCGCATTCTATTAAAAAGCTTTTGCACAGCAAAAGAAATCACTAACAGAGTGGGGTGAAAACCCACAGAGTGGGAAAAGATTTTTGCCAGCTGTTCCTCAGACAGAAGTCTAACATCTAGAATATATAAAAGAACATCAACAAAAAAATCAGACCCCCAAATTTAAAGAACGAATCCAAAATTGGGCATCTGAAATGAATAAACATTTCTCTGATGACGAAATAAAAATGGCAAATAAATATTTGAAAAAGTGTTCAATATCACTGGTCATTCGAGAGATGCAAATTAAAACAATGCTAAGATTCCATCTCACTCCAGAAAGAACAGCTATTATCAAGAAATCAGTCAATAACAAATCTGGCAGGACTTGGGGGAAAAGGAACCCTTTTCCACTGTTGGTGGGAATGTAGGCTGGTCCAACCACTGTGGAAATCAGTGTGGAGATTCCTTAAAAAACTACAACTGGAGGTTCCATTTGACCCAGCTATTCCTCTGCTTGATATCTTCCCAGAAGAGTTAAAAACATCATACCACAGCGATATATACACAACCATGTTTATAGCAACACAATTTGTAATAGCTGAGTCTTGGAAACAACCCAGATGCCCAACAACTAATGAATGGCTAAAGTAGATGTGGTTTTTCTATACATTGGAGTACTACTCTGCCATAAAAACCGATAAACTTGATACATTTATAGGTAAATGGATGCACCTTGAGAACATACTCTTAAGTGAAATAAATTAGACACACATGAGTACATATTGAATTGTTTCTCTGATATGAGAAACCATAAGTGTAAATAAGGACAAAAAGGTATAATAGATAATATGTAAAAGAAAGGTAATATTCAAAAGGGAGAACTAGAAAGGGAGGAGGGGAAAAGAAGGAAGGGAAAAAGAAAAGAAAGGAAAAAGGGGAAAAATGAAAAATGTAAGTAAAGCTCTTGTAAATAAGGAGGGGAGGAGGAGTGGAAGGAAGGGGTAGGGAAGGAGGGGGGAACCAAGATATAGCATGTACAGGTACAAATTAACTATGATGAATGTGATCATTATGTATATAACGAACAATACATGTTCTTGGTAAATAAAAAAAAAAATAAAAAGGACTGGGAAGGTAGTTCTGTGTGAGGGCCCTTGGTTTAATCTCCAGTACCACAAAAAGGAATGAGGTGTGTGAGGGACAGACTAGTTTTGAAATGGCTACTAGAATGGAAAGAGCCTGACCAAGTAGATTTGAATCTTTACCATCACTTTATAACTAACTTCAAATTACTTAACTTTATCAGTTTTGATTCTTTCATCTTAAATGGGAATGGTTGCTGAAATGATGAATATAAGATGTTCAATTTGTAGTAGGAACTCAGAAATTGGAAACTATAATTGTTCTCTCCTGTTTTCATGTATTAATCTTTTAAAAATTTTTTTTTTATTTTTACCAAGAACATGTATTGGTACATTGTATACATAATGATCATAATCAACATGGTTATTTTGTACCTGTACATGATACATCTTGGTTTTCCCTCCTTTTCCCCCACTCTTCCCCTCCCCTCCCTTCCATTCACCCACCCCTCCCTATTTGCAACAAGTGTAGCTACACTTTACCATTTTTTCCCTTTTCATCTTACTTTTCTTTTAACCTTCTTCTTTCTCCCCCTTTTCCCTATCTAATTCTCCTCTCTTTTGAATACTATCTCTCTTTTTTTTTTAAACAAAGTATCTCTTCTACCCCTTTGTTCTTATTTACACTTATGGTTTCTCATATCAGAGAAACAATTCGATGTGTACTAATAAGTGTCTGATTTATTTCACTTAATAGTATGTTCTCAAGGAACATCCATTAGAATAGCTATTATCAAGAAATCAACCAATAACAAGTGCTGGCGGGGCTGCGGGGAAAAAGGAACCCTCCTCCACTGTTGGTGGGAATGTAGACTGGTCCAACCACTGTGGAAATCAGTATGGAGATTCCTCAGAAAACTACAACTAGAGGTTCCATTTGACCCAGCTATTCCTCTGGTGGGTATCTTCCCAGAAGAATTAAAATCATCATATCACAGTGATATATGCACAACCATGTTCATAGCAGCACAATTTGTAATAGCTAAGTCTTGGAAACAACCTAAATGCCCAACAACTGATGAATGGCTAAAAAAGATGTGGTTTTTCTACACAATGGAGTACTACACCACCATAAAAAAGGATAAACCAGAGTCATGTATTAATCTTGAAGAACACATCCATATGTGTATTTTGGTATCTTACTTTGGTTATAATGAGACTGAGCACAAAGTTTTCTCTTAGCTATTATTAACATTGACTAATACTTTCTTAGGGCTTACTATATAGGCCAGGGGCCTGATGCCTGGAGGACTCTTCACATACATTAACTCATTTAACCACCATACAATTAGAAAATACTCTCCGTGCCCTAGGTTTACAGATGAGGAAACTGAGTCAAAGATGTGTTAAATAATTTGCTCACAGTCATATAGTTTGTAAGTGAAAGAGCTGAGTTTTGAAACCAGTAGCCTAGTTCTTAATTACTCTGCTCTTACTCATAGATTCGTAAGATCACAAAATTGGAAGAAGACATGAGTTTTACAGCTGAGCCTTACACCCTACAGAAAGAATTACTTGCTTAATATTTCTGAGGGTTTCTTATTTAGCATCTGCTTGTCTGCCTTCAGTAACAAGGAGCTCATTGGCTCAAATGAGGCAGCCCTTTTAAATATTAGGCAATTCTTTGTGATAACTTTCTGAAACTAGCTTTACATTTTTCTTCTTTATTGATCTTGTTTTTGAGGTACCCAGAACAAGTGTAGCATCTGCTTTGACAGCTCTTTTTATTTTAAAACCACTGTTCCCTCCTTTTCAAGCCAGCAATTCCAGTTTTTGTCTCAATGCAGGTTAATGTTGCATAGCTTTTTGGAAACTTATCACACAGTTCACTCTCACTGTTTTTAGGTAATTGTAACCTATTGTGTACTAGTTAGCTCAGGCTTCTATAATAAAATATTATAGACTGAGTGGTTTAAACAATAGAAATGTATTTTGTCACAGCTCTGGAGGCTAGAAGTTCATGATTAAGCATCTAGGCAATTTGGTTTCTGCTGAGGGCTCTCTTTCTGCCTTATGGATAGTCACCTTCTCACTATGTCTTTACATGGTCTTTCCTGGGATCTCCCTGTTTTATAAGAATTCCAGTTCCATTGGATTAGGACTGCACCCTTATGATGACAATAAGCCTTTCTTATCTCTTCATAGGTCCTAGCTCGGTGATGGTGACCCTTTTAGACTGGGTGCCCAAACTACAACCCAAAACCCACTTATTTATTGCGAAGTGCTAACACTGCAATTAAATCTGAATACCAAGGTTGTAATTTAGAAAAAATAACTGTTATCTGAATATACTAGCTCTCCCTAGAATATTCACTCCTGGCAAGATGACTGTGGGGAGACCAGCCAGAGAAATCCTAGCAGTCCTTGCCAAGAAGCCAGTTTGATTCAGCCTCCTTCAAACTGGAAGAAAATGGAGGAAAGGGCAAGCAGATCACATGCCCATTAGGATTCTCTAGAATGCAAGCACTAGAAAAAGTAGCCTAAAGTGCCCATATGCATGATGAGAATTTATTGAGTCACGTAAAAGTCTGCAAGCAGCCATACACAGTGGCCCACACCTGTAATCCCAGCTACTTGGGAGACTGAGGCAGAAGAAATGCAAATTTGAGGCTAGTCTGGTTAACTTAGTAAGAAGACTTTGTTTCAAAATAAAGAGTAAAAAGATCTGGGAAGTCAGGCATAGTGGTGCATGCCTGTAATCTCAGTACTCAGGGAGGCTGAGGCAAGGAGGATCACAAGTTCAAGCCCAGCCTGGACAATTTAGTGAGTTAGTGAGAACCTGTCTCAAAATATAAAATAAAAAGAGCTGGCTATGTAGCTCAGTGTGAAGGTGCTGGGTTCAATCCTCCAGAACCGTTGAGGGAGGAAGGGAGGGAGGGAAGGGGAGAGAGAGAGAGAGAGAGAGAGAGAGAGAGAGAGAGAGAGAGAGAGAGAGAGAGAGAGAGAGAGACCAAGCGAGACCAAGACCATCGCTCAAATATTATTTCTGGGATCTTTCCCTATGTTTGCTTCATCTGGCTGTCAGATTTCCTAGCTCACTTTGTGGTTTCATTCTCATACTAACAATTCTGGAGAGAGTAAACATATTTTCTTGGCTGTGACTAGGTTATGTACCATTCTGGAACTAATCAGTGTAGCCACAGGGATGAATGTGCTGTTATTTTAAGGCAGTAAGAGACCACCCTTTTCCTCTGCTGTATGCTGGGGTTGGAGTTGGTTTCATGGAAACCATATGCCTAGAGAATGGTTGAGGATGGTTTTTCTTAGAAAAATTTGTATATTTGGACCTTCTTTTCTAAAGGAAACTTTGGATTCCTTAGAAATTTTGAAAATGGCTATTGGACAGAAACAACAGGTGTTTATTACAGAACACTCATTATGTCTTAATCTTCAGACCAGTGTTAGTAGAGTGTGTCTGGAAATTAAAATTACAATAAAGCTTCCCTTTCTCTTCATATTCTCATTACAGCAACTCTTTTTATATGCTGAAGTATAGGACTATAGTTGCCTCCACTTATCTCCTTGTATTTCTGAGATTTCCCCCATGATCCTTTCATTTGTGCTCATTCATCCATTATGCAAATATTTACCATGTCTGTACTATGTGCTAATGATGCTGGGCTCTGGGGATGTAGCAGCGAATGAAAGAAAGACAGTCCCTGACCTCATAGGGCTTTCCAGGTAATGTACCAGTCTCCTCATCAAGCTGCTGTATTGGTTATTGCATCCTGTGTCCTAGGGAACTCTTGTGTCCCTTGGGCCATGGGTGCACCCACTACCATGCTGGCCTTGTCCTCTACTGTGCCACAAAGGGAGCAGGATATTTCCTTAATTTTGCACACAATGACAGAGACTTCTGTAGGCTCTCATATGTGTAAGATCCACTTCTCATTAGTAGCACTTGTAACAAGTACCTTAAATTATTTATACATGTGTTTGTTTAATATTTTTCCTAAGGGCAGGGACTGTGGCTGTCTTTTTCATCATTGCTCTCATAAGGATAGAGACTTTGATTATTGTATTCATCATTATATTCTTGTATAGCACAGTACCTAGAGCATATAGACATTCAAGTACTTTCAAAATCTTCTATGCTGTAAGTTTTAATAAGATTACTAAGTTAAAGAAATAATGAAACAAATATACAGCACAAAAATATCTTAAAATAGTTATTAGATGTTTATCTTAATTTTCTCAGGCTGCTATAACAAAATAAACCACAAATTGGATGGTGTAAACAAAAGAAATTTATTTTCTCACAGATTTAGAGACTGGAAAGTACAAGGTCAAGGTCCTGGCCTTGGTGTAATCCCTCTTCCTGGTTTGCAGACAAGTCACCTTATCACTGTGCCCTTACATGGCAACAAGACAGTGGGCTTTCTGGTGTTTCTTTTTATAAGAACACTAATCAGACCCTACCTTTGTAATCTCATTTAGCTTTAATCATCTCCTTTTAGTCCCTATTGCCAAATACAGTCAAATTTGAAGGAGGAGAGGTTTAATTTGGCTCATGGTCTCAGGTGATTTAGTCTGTGGTTGGCTGGCTCCAAAGCAGAAACATCATGGAAGAAGGGTGTGGTGGAGCAAAGCTGCTTAGTTCATGGTGGCCCGGAAGCCAAGCAGGAGAGCAGCACCAGAGAGGAAGGGTGAGTGACAACATACCGTACCAAGGTCATGTCACCATGGCCCGTCCAGACACATCCCAAAAACTGTTTTACTAACAGGCAAGGCATTTCTTAATCCTATCAAATTAACAGTCACAGTCTCTAAATTAGACCTATATATCTCTGAACCACTTAGAACAAGGAAGGACAATACTGTTACCTGAAACTGCAAGAAATATTTTTGCTCTCTATGTAATGAGTGGAAGCAGTAATAATATTTGGAGCATAGTTTTTCTTTGCTTTGAAAAGTAAAATCTAATTTCCAAATGCTTGAGTTTGCATATTATCTGTTTGGTAATAGTGGTGAAGATTGCAAGCCACACTTACATAGTGTTTTAGAGTTTTAAATATTTGGTGAGTTGTTACTAGGTCCATTTGAGGGAAGAACACTTTGCTCCAGCTGGAGCTAGTAAGTAACTGCAAGTCTCATCATTAAAACAACTAGTGGATGTTTGTGGTGGGAGTAGGGCCTAGTTTTACCCCTTTTCACTCCCAGCATTGCCTCACTTTCTGGAGGAAGGTGCTGGGTTACGGAATGCTCATCAGACCTGTAACAAAAGCAGGGCTTCTGACTTTTCTTCTTGACTTGTTTGTTTGTAAAGGACAGATTGTTGTCCCTCATTCTCATATTAATAAATACACTATCCAGTAGTGGTGAGAGACTTTCTGATACATTTTATTCCTGTGAGTTAATCCAGTAGAATTCTTATTTCATAGTGTATTGTCATTTTGATGTGGTATGTTTCTTTGATTATACTGAGTCTTACATACATGTATTTGAATGAATGTGTTAGTGTCTTTCTTCATACATTTGCTAACCAGAAAACACTTTCCACTTTGGAACTGCCCTTTTTGGAAGCTTATTTCTTTGTGTATGGTTCATGGTCAAGCTTTGATCATGCTTGGCTCTGTGTAATTGTTTTTTGTGTAAATACATACTATGTATATATGTATATTAAACTTTAACCTCTGTTTTCCCTATGGGAAACTGTGTGTAAAAAAGAAGTGAACAATAATAACAAAAAGGACATTGCTATGCACCCATGCTCTTGGTTACTTTCTTAAGCAGTGGTTAACATCTTCCCCAAAGGACGACACCATTGTTCATTCGGATGCGTAGAGGAACCCACCTAGTGTTTTAAGATGATTTTCTTGGGTGTGCTCTGGTCACTCTTCCAGCTTCTCTGTCATTTTCCCCAAGGTTCCCAGGATCAACATGGATCTGTCTTTCAGCTGGTTGTCTGGCTCTTTCTGTTCTTTTCCTGGCACCTAAAAGTGGCTTTGAATCTGAAAAAGCATAGTCTTTTAAGACTTGGGGGTTTCAAGAGCCAGAGAAAAAAGAACTGTCCTAGATCTTGAGAGCACAAGTGCTAACCATTCTTTTCTCTTCAGATATCAAGGAAACAAGACTCAGCACTCTGTTCGTAACTGCACCAGCTTCTTTCATTAGCATCTACAGAGATGCTAAGTCTGATACCAGTGGGGATGACAACTTGCTGGACTGCAATAGAGAAACTTGTATATTTATAAGATGTTTTAGCATTTGAGCTTCCGCAACTTGCAGAGGTTCCTGATACATTATTGATCCAGTCCCTATAGATCAATGATTATTTGCATGAGAGGCTTTATATTCTAGTATGAAAATAGATAATCCATAGTGTAGGAAGGAATAGGCTATGATAGTATTGCAGTTATTGCTACTGTTATTATTGCTGCCCTCCTACTATTATTGCTGGTAACTGCTGCTCTAAAAATGGTTATTGCTGATGCTTCTGTGACTGACTCTGATGCAACTATTACTGCTTCTCCTTCTGTTGCTACTAGTCACTGATTATAATTTCAGTTCTATACTAGGTGCTGTAAAGATTTAAAAAATTCATTGTCCAAGGCTTAAAGATATGTATAAATATATAAGAGTAACCCGAGAAATGGCTGGCAAGCAAACACAATTATCATTTATATAATATCACTCTGTGCTAGATGCTTTACAGAACTGGATCATTTAGTTATCTTAATCCTAAGAGCCACATCTTATTATCTCTTTTCAGTAGATAAGGAAACTAGGTCCAGAGAGTGCCCAGGGTCACACAGTTAGTGAATGGCAGAACTGGAATTTAAACCTAGGTCTGTTGGGTACTAAGACCTACAGTGTTTATATTACTAGGCAGGCTTGGAGTTTTTAAATTCAGGAAACACATTCTGCTTTGTTGTCTCAGGGTATTTCACAATAGTCCCCAGAAATGGCAGAATACATATCATGAAAAAATTCTGAAGCACAAGGACAGTGTATGAATGACCCTCGGTCATTCCCACTGGTCTAGAACTAGTTACCAGCATTAAGACTCAGGACTCCCAATTCCCAACCCTGTGCTCTATTTCTCCTGTGGAGCAACAGTTGTTTTACTCAGCCTTTATGAAATAACCCTGCAAATTAAGACAGTCCTATAGTCTGAAAATTATACCAGGATTACAAGAGTATAGCAATTATTGAGATTGTACTTCCTTGTCCACTTACCATGCCATATATTTTATGTAATCATCCTCACTTTGATTAGCAACATTGTCTTTACAACATCTTTGTCCCTTGAGCAGCATTGATGTTATAGTGTGGAAATAAATGCCCAGTGGGATCTGGTCTGGTGGCTGATTAGTTTGGAGATCTGCCTATTGCTTTGACCAAGAATTTACTGAAAACATCTTATGTCCAGCACTGTCAGATTATGCCAACAAAGTCTTTTTAGGCAAGGTTTTTCCAGCTGGTAACCCCTAAGATATGGGTTCACTGGAAACTTTACAGCACTCTCCTTTCTGTGATCTTTATGTGGCTCCATATTGTAGATTATTGGAGTGAATCCTGTTTCTTCTTTCACTGCTGGCTGAGTTCTTGGGCTACTGCTGCTGGGGAACACAGGTAGTGAGGGAAAGAGACATGGACAAGTTTTGCCCCTTTCCCTTCGCTTTTGCTTCTCTGCTTTGAATTTCTCTCATTTTCTTCTTCTTCTCTCCCCTTTCCTTCCTTCCTTTTCCTTCCCTTCTTTCTCTTCTTTTCTCTACCATGTTTTTTTCCTTCTCTCTCTCTTTTCCTCTTTTTAAATTCTTTTTCCTTCCTACTTTTCCTTTTTCTCTCTGCTTTAGCCAATCCCCCTTTTCCTTAAATCACTTATGAATACAATATTTTACTTCTTAGGCTATGTATAATAGCAATGTTAAGTAATGGAATGGTTATTTTTTATTTTGTGGGTGGGGAATCTGTGGTAGGTTAAATAACTTGCCCACTTTCCTGTACCTAGTTAGGGCTGGGACTTCAGCCTACAGTCTTCCCACTGGTCTAAACAGTGCCTTTTCCACAGCATGCATTGCTTCACAGATGTAAATAGTTGTAGATAATGGACAGTCATTCTTCAAAACCATTCGTTAGCTTCCAACAGAGTAGACTGAATTCCGAGGTAATTTAGGAACCAGGTCAGGTTTGTGAGGAAGACAAGGGGGCAAGGAACTTTGCTTCTTTTTAAATCCCACTGTCTGAGTGGTAGTGACTCATGACTGTGGTTTGTGCCAAGGAAAGAGGCTTTAAAGCTGATTACAAAACCTGCCTGTACATGGGAGATGTGCACAGGAGCTCAGGATGGCTTCTCGCTGCGGTGTGGGGTGGGCTTTGATATTTACCTATTTTAAAAATCAGCACTTGGAATCGCACATACTTTTACCTTGAGGCAACTTTTTTCCCCCTTCAATCTTAACTGATGTGGTATAATAATAGTATTGTACAGCATACCACTAACAATTCAAAACTGGAACCACATGTTATTATGGTGCTGATCAACCGCAGTGGTTTTTATGTAGTTATGGTACATTTGGGTGGTTTAAGACATTAGACCAAGGATCAACATGCCAATGAAACAGTCTTTTCAATATTATATTAGTTAGGAAGAAGGATTATTTCTTTGGCCAAACTCCATACAACAGGTATGGAGTAAGAAGTATAAACATAAAACTGGATAAAATAGTAGTTTTATTATTCCATTTTCTTCTTTTTATGGTATCCCAATGTATATATTATGCTATATGTTCTTGTTGTGATGTATACATATGAATAGTATATATTTACTTTTAGGTTTCTGTCTGTGTAATCCTTTTCAATGTTTACTCCAGTAGTAAATTAGTACATTTAAAAGTAAAATGTCATTTGCCAGAGTAAGAGGTAAATATTGTTGTTATGTGAAAAATTCACTCTCACCTGTGTTTGTAAATCTCTGTGTGTTTATGTATACATATGTTTGGTAGTTTGTGGTAGTTTGGAAGTTTTTGCTCACATGTTCTTAGCTGACTGGGTGTTGGAGAATGGGAAGGATTGAGTCTCTGAGTTTGACATACTCAGGTAAAGATGCATTTACTAGGCAAGTTACCCAATATGTGTTTACTACACAACCTAGTCTGCTCTAGAAGACATGAGGAAAGCTGAAGTTGTTTCCATGACAGACATGCATCCAGATAATGGAAAATAAGGGAGGCAGATACAAAGGCTCAGCTAAAAGTAAAACAAAACTGATGCTTTTGGTAGTATACAGGGTTTCAACTCTTGTTTATTTCACTGTACTCTAGTAAATGAAAAGATGGTTTTGCCTGTGGTGTGTATAATCTTACTCTTTATTTAGTTAAGAATGCATTTATTAAACTAGATTATTTAGTTGAGGAAAATGTTTCTAATATATACATAAACCTCTATTATTAGGACTGCTCGTGACTTTGTTATAGTGAGCCCCATAATGTATTAGTTCCTGAAGACGTTTTTCCTTTAAAAGTATAATATAATTTGCTTCTTTTCCATAAAAAGAGAACTTTAAGTAAAGGTATCTTGAAAATCCCCATTTTTAAGAATATTTTATTTTTATGCTGGGAGAATATTTAAAAATGAGGGATGATTATTTCATTAATACTTTTTTTCAGGTAAGGGATAGAGACCAACATTAAAAGATTATGCGGGCTGTAAATGCTGTTTGTTAATGATTCGGTTGTAAATAACTTGAAAACAATTATCTTAATCATGGCTTCATCTAATGCAAATGTAATGACACAAAGTAGATGTTTTCTTGCTGACTTGCTCTGTTATTTTAAGTCAGATCTTTTTAGTAGCCCATTGTTTTTTAGTTTTTAAGGCAGCAAAGGTGGGGCTAAAGATTTACATTGTAAGTATTAATAAAATCTTTTAGCATTTCAAATCCTAGAGTGATAAGGAGAAAGCTCCTAGGAAGTTTTTCTTTGTCTGCAGTGGAAATAATGTTAGTTTTCTTACAAAAAAAAAAAAGAAATTAAGATTGTTAAGAAATTATTTTGCCCAGGATTGTGCTAAAGTTTATGGAGAAATGAGTAGTCAAGACTCAGGTGTATGAAAATGTTAAAGCCAAAACAGAAAAGCCCAGAGACACCTGGAAGAGTTTAAACAGCTCGTACCCTCCTGCTTCGTTTCGTAGTTCCTGAGTGTTTCCCTTCTGCTATGGAAAGCAGCAGTTTGCTTCCATCAGAACATTAAAGCCACTTGTTCTATGCTGAATGTTTGTGTTTGGAGTTGAATCAAAATGAAAGAGCAAATAACATGATCTATAAAGTCAGAGAAAGGAAAATCTTGGTCTCAGAAGGATATCAGGGAAATTTCTGAATCTCTCAGAGTAAGTTTCTGTGGGTAAAATCATCACAAGTTCTACTTCAGTTTCCAAATGTACATTCATTTAGGATCTTATCCCCTCCCTGGACTTGTTGATGCCTTTTGGCCTTTCCTGATGAAAATTTTGCTAGGAAAAGGACAGAGGAATGGTGCTCAGGCTAATTGAGAAATGTGGTCACTGTCACAAATCCAGGAATGTCTAGGAGAAAAGATAGATAATGTTGACACCTTCCTTGTTAAGGTGTCCTTGCTTGTTGTGGCCCTCACCATAGCCTCTGAAGGAATCTCAATGCTTGAGCTCCTGAATTGTATAGGATCCTGAGCTTTTCTTTTGCTTCCATCAAACTACATGTCCTAGTGCCTACTTATATATTACACAATTCTTCAGATGCCTTTGTGGATCAACTAGGTCTCTGTTTACTGTGACTGAAGCCCCAGCCCAGGCTGGTTTAAGCAGAAACAGTGAACTTCTCACTCATAACTGATTTGAGTCAGAGCAAGCTGATTTCTGGCTCAAATGGTGTCACCAGAACTTAGTTTCTTGTCTCTTAATTCAGTTCTGTTTTCTTTCTTGTGTTGGCTTTATTCTTAGACAGATTAGTTCTTCACTGATGAATACAGAGTAGATAAGCAACTACAGGCTTGACATCCTTTCACATTCAAATCCAGCGGCCAATAAAATGACTCATCTCATCTCATTGACTTCAGCAGGATTCCATACCCATCTCTGAACTAATTTCTGTTGGTCAGATGAGTGCAGTAAACTGACTTGCTCAAGACTGGATCACATGCTCCATTCTCTTAGTTGGCTTCTCACCCAAAGCATGTAAGTTAGAATGAAAACAAATGATGTTTAAGAGGAAATAATAAACTCAAGAATCAGATAACAACAATAACTAGTTTTTATACCGTTTTTATGGCTGCAAGTTCTATTCTGATTGCCAATGATTAATAATCTTCATGCAATAATTTGTTTCACATGGCTATTTGAGAAAAGGGATACTGGGTCTAGGGACTTAGCACAAGGCCCTGAGTTCAATCCCCAGCATCAAAAAAAAAAAAAAAAAGATACTGAGGGATGCAGAAAAGAAATGCTGAGCATTTGACAATAATAACAGCCACAAATGTCACTATAGTTTGAGGTTCAAATATTTTTGGCTTCCAGATATTCTCAAAGTATATAAAGGATACTTAGTTAAGCAGCAGCCACAATCAGCATGGATTTATGAGCATAAGGGCTTTATGATGGGTACTGGATACTTCTCTGTTTTATTAATTAAGGTCAGTTTTAAAGCTGAAATTGGGCACTGATGGTAAAGGATTCATCTTTTAAATCATTTCTTCTTCTGCATGAGAATTTGACTTTTGGTTAATTCTATATATCTTTTTTTAGGGGAGCGTGCTGAAAATGATAGAATATCAATGAAGTTGCTAGTCAACATGGCATAAAATGACCCTTGGGTTGGCAAAAATGCCTGCCTTTGAGTAGGGGAATTACCCTGGTCTGGCTCTGACTCTGTTTCACTGGAGGGGCTGTATACCATACCCTGTCCCACCCATTGTATTCCCTGGCTACACCTGAAGTGGATGACGAGGCATAAGCCTTCCTTGGTAGTTGAATTAATATAACTATAAAACTCAGAAGAAGCCACAGTTTTGGCCTTTTCTGAGTGCAGTTACTTTTGTAACTGGGCATGTCTCTTGTGGGGGTCCTGGAGGTTATTTCTATTAAGCTACTGCAAAGATATTGGCCTTTGTGAGAAATGAGACTTTTAAGGCTGGGCACTCTTGAATTTGTCTAATGTGTTCTTACCTCATTGTTCTTGAGCTGTTACCAGAGAGCCAGATAGAATAGTTCCTGGACATAGGACTGTTAAATGTATTGCTGCAAGACTGCTAAATAAGAAGGATGACTGATGCTGCTCTCCTGGCACACTCTGAGAAGACTGCGGCCAAAGCTTGGCTGTGATGGTTTTTGTCCAATTCACTTTCTCATCATTGGGACAAAATACCCAACACCCATAATTTAAAGGGGGAGAGATTATTTTGACTCGTGGTTTTTAGAGGTTTCAGTCCCTGGTGGGCTGACTCCAAGGCAGAAACGGCATAGTGGAAGGGCCTGGCTGGAGGAAAGCTGCTCATGTTGGGCAGCCAGGAAACAGACAGAGAAGGGAGGAGCTGGGGAGGGAGATATTCCCTTCCAGGTCACCCTTAGTGATCCACGTCTTCCAGCCAGGCCCCATCTCCCAACAGCACACCCTGCTGCTGAATTCACAGGTGAATCAGCAGATAAGCGCAGTGCCCTCATGATTCAGTCACCTTCCAAACATGAGACTTTTGATTATTTTAGATCTAAATGACATTTTATCCCTGGTCCACGAAAGACTCATGTCCATCTCTTTTTGCAAGATGCATTTAGTCCATCTCTAAGAGTTGCCAAAGTTTTAAGTTTTAGATGCGCTAAAAAGTCCAAGTCCAAAGTGTCTTCAGAGATTCAGAGCAAACTTCTACCCCTGAGCCCCTGTAAAAATCAGAAAGTTAAACACTGCCAACATACACTGGCCCAGACAATTATTCCTATTCCAAAAAGAGAGGAATAGGAGAATAGAAAGAAATGGGATCAAAACAAGACTAAAAATATGTAGGGAAAGCATTAAGTCCTGTTGCTCAGTATCCAGAACCTGGGACAAGTTGTGGTAAGATGTGAGCTCCGAACACCTTAGATGGCCCCCCTCATACACGGATATTGATAAGCCGTTCTAATAACTATCATGAGTTGTCTTGCTGATTCCCAGTTGTCTCTTTGTCCCCTTTCTCTCTGCGGAGAATCTGTGTTCCAAGAAGCGTACTGTACATGCCTTTTACTCTTTAGATTCAGCTAAAGTCCAGGATTTCTTGATGGCACAGAGCCAGGGGCAGAATGTGAAACACATGTTGTTTTATAGGGTTTGCCCATGTTTTCAAGCATATTCATTTTAGAATTATAGTCATTTGGTCACCTGCTTATATTATATTTAAAATTATTTTTCATATTTTTAGGCTTTCTCATGGCAATACTGAAATCCTTCTAGTTACTTAAGTATGAAGCTTCTTGTTGTCCATGGCCCTATCTCTCTCCTCTGAGAGGATCCCTGCCTTTTACGTTTTTTCTAGCCTTACCTGGAGTGAATGTTGGGCAGTAGATCCTCCTTGGTAGGTGTGCAGATTTTGTAGGTGATTTTCTAATTATTTTACCTCAAAGTCTGGAATCTGAGAAACTCACACTAACGGGGTGAGTGTGCTGTTAATGATAGCATTAACAAGATTCTGGTTTCCAAAATGCTCTGATATATGTTATTGCATGGAGTCCTCAAAACAACCCCAGGAATTAGAGATGTAGAAGCATGGGGGAAAGGCACTGGAAACTCCAAAGTGAGCTGTCATTGGTCCAATCACAAAGCAAGGAAACACTTCATGACTTGCTTCTGCTAAAAAGGATCACCTTCTAAAGCCAATCTGGGATGATTTTTTAGGCTGATTATTCACTTAGTTCAGGTTATTAAAAGTCTGTTCTGGCCTCAGGTTTGATGAGCCATTCATTCTTTTCCACCACACAAATGACTTGATGCTGGAAAAGGAGACTAATAAGATTTTTCTCATCCCAAAAAGCCATATTTGAGTGTGGAACACCTGATCCCACCCTGCCCCCTCCTCTTTATAGAACCATGGAACTTCAGCTCTGGAAAGCCTATTTTTTTCCCCAGATCTATGACATTTACTCTATTTTCTCCAGAGGCTGAGGAGTTCTTCAGAGATTCCTGCAAGGCTCACCTTATGGCAGACACGATTAGGGGAGAGGTGATAAGAAGGGCCTATCAGTCTTGGCTCTGGGCTTCTTATTCCCACTCAATCAATACAGTCTACTTTGAACTGTATCATTAAAAGGAAGGGTTCTATTACCAAAGAAACCCCTGAAAATCATGGTTATTAGCTAAATCTATCACTTCTACAGATAAAACACTTGAGGTCTACTCTACAGGGGTTAATTGGCCCGAAGTCACAGAGGAAGAACTTGGGTTTGCTGAATCCCAGGTTAGTACTTGCATTAGAATTTGCTTGTTAACCTTCCTTGGTGTATGTGTTTTGTAGTCTGAGATAAAGGGAGGGAGTCAGACTCTGCCTGCTGCTGAGAGCATAGGTGACTGGAACAGGCAGCTTCACCTCTTGCTCTTGGTCTCCTAACAATCCTGGCTTCCCATGCAGGGCAGGGTTGCTTTGTGCAAAGCTGATGGTGCACCCTGCTAGGGTCTTGGCACCTCTCAAGCACTTTATCAGCTCCTATTTACAAAATCACTGCTTGAATTCTGTCTGCCACTCCATCCCCACCCCTCATCCTCTTGATTAACAGTGCTGTTTGTAATCCCACGGAGGAGGGGACAACATAATTGTCACTTTTTATTTTGCGCTTTTAAAATATTTTTCCTCAGAGTTCTGAAGATAGAGTAGATATAGGTTAGCTTGACCGTCTCTGTCAGCGGCCTGCAAGTGTTAAATATGTAAGAGATGGACTAAGAGATAGACTACTCTATTTGTGTCTTCTTTCCCCCAGTTGTCATCATATGATGTTTGTTTCTGCTCAGGATTGGAAAGAAGTGATTGCTTTAGACTTGCTTTTTAAAAAATTTATTCATCTCTCTCTCTTTTTTTTTTTTAAGCAACTGGAGAGATACCTCACTGTGTCTTGTTTAGATATAGCTTTCACGGTTTCAGCATCTGTGAGGGAAGGGCATGAGTAATTTCCTATGTAGTAGGCAGTCTTATGTCTTCAAGGAGAAGAAGGCAGACCACAAATGTTTGGAATGCCCATGACTTAGAAAGTTTCTAGCATACCTGCCACTTGTTCCAACTGCTAGATTTGGTCACAGAAAAGACTTGCCTTTGGTTTAGGTAGGGTTCTCTGCAGGTCAAGGGAAGGGTCCCTAGAAACTGAGAGTGGTGTGGTATGCCTCCTCAAACCCAAACCTCCTTCCACTGCTACTTGAAGTTTAGGTAAGAGCTGGGCTACTCTACATGAGAAGGTTCTGTGGGCTGGTGTCCACCAGAGGAAATGATCAAGGCAGATTTATTTGGCTAAGTATTTGCCAATGTTTTGAGAATTATAGCCTATTTACTTTAGAGTTAGAATCACTTGGTCAGCTTTTATACTCTATTAAAAATTTTTTTCACTCCCTACTTTGTTCTTTTGGTCTTTGACAGATGTGCAAAAGCTTCTTTCAATAACTTTGGAAAAGATATAATACTACCATTTAGACAGAAAAAAGATCAAATTCTCTAAGCAATATTCATTTTAGTTTTTATTTGCTTAACACTGTATCTATGTTTTCCTCCTGCTTTTTTTTCTGAATGTGTAACAACAAAGGAAGGGGGTAATTTTTATTTTTTCCAAAGTATTTTCAGGAAAATCCCTTTTAAAGTTATGAATTTTAGTCCAATGAGAAACCCTCTTCTTCTGGTCTAAATTTTGCATATTGTCTGTTTCTTACTGGGCTTCCGTATTGTCTCAGGCTCCACTGGAAATGCAGCAAGGATTCCTAGCACATCCCAGTTGCCATAGCAACAGCAGTCTTTCCCATAATGAGCTGCATCATCTGAACTGATGTCACAGCATCATGCAGCAGGTCAAACAAGGCATCTCCTAGTATTGCATCCTACAGATGTGCCGTAAACATCAAAAGAAGACGGTGGGAGCAGGAGATGGTGAGTGTTAAATGTCTGGGCCTTAATTGCACGGCTGTTTTGTCGGCTAGTCGGTGTCTGCTAAGGCAGAGATGGGGGATGTTGTCTGCTTAAAATGGATTGGGGAAAGGAGGGTTGTTTTGCCTAAATCTGTTTTTCAGACTGCCGGGTTAAGACAAAGGCCTGTAAGAGTCATGTAGGAATCAAAATGCAAATTATTCTTGTTATATCTATGTGTGTGCTATTTTTAGTATTCTCATAGAATTATTTTATAAACATAAGATAATTTTCTATTGGAAAACCGCAAATAAGCTCTAAAATGAGTAGTTTACATTATTTAAACATTGTAAAGATACATTTTTTTTTTTTATGGAGCAGAGCTAATTGGTCTCTATTTGCTTTTGTGATTTATAAAATATTTGGTGATTTGCATCATAAAATTCAGTAGTTACCTTGATTGGGTTTCAGTTTCTTCATGGCGAAAAATGAATGCTGAATAAGCATTTGACATAAGCCTGATGTGAAAGGAGGGCTTTTCTGTATGTTCAAGACAAGAATTTATTAAAAGCCTAAAGACCTAAACCTAATGGTACTATTTGAGATTTTGATTTATATGTTAGTTCTTCAGTTGGTGTCCTCCATAGTTAGTTGAAAGACTGCCACGATATTCTCCCATCTCTAGCTAGTCTCTGAAATAGCTGGAGTTGTTTGCAGACTGACTTGTAACCAAGAAGGGAACAAGTCCCTTTTCTGCGGCAGTTGCCATCAAGGGTAACCCTGGGAGAGCCTCTCAAGTGGCTTAACTTTAACCAAAATCTGGTAAGATGAATAAATATCAGAAACCTCAATCATTGTGGGGCATACAGACCTCTCGACTCAGTTTAAACCTCAGCTCAATTCTGAAACTGTAGATAAACATGTATCGTTTTTATTTCAACTCTTAGCTCTGTATTTAGGTGTCTTTATCATCATTCTTTTTCTAATAAATGTAGCCTAACAGTGTCAATAAGGAGCAATATGTTGCCTTTTGTTTTGTAAAATGAAATGGATTTTACTGGTGCAACTGATTGCTTCTAGGGGAGAGAAAGGAGGAGGCACATGTCAGTTCAATTGATCAGTATGTCCACTTAGAATCAGGGAGTGGTCTTGTGGCTCAGTGCTGCGGAGTTGGTGGTGTGTATTTGAAAAGTATTACAGGAAAGAATGGCAAACCTTGAGATTTTGTTTTCTTTTAGGCTGTTTATTGAGCCTAAAACAGATACAGGAAGCAAGAAAGCACTAGCCCTAGCAAAGTAGAGTGATTTTTTTTTTTTTTTTTTTTGCATAGAGTTGAACATATTGGTCCCATTAGGTACTAGCTTGAATGAAAGACCTTGGATTTAATTAGTTTGTTTATTCTACATCGCACACATGCTCCTCTCAGTCCTTTAAGCTTATATGGCTGATGTGCAGCTGTATGGGATGGAAGAGGTCAGCTCAGCCTGGCTTTATCACAAGCACTTAGGAGCATGAATTGTTCACTGCCTGCGGTTTTATGTCGCATATTGTGAGCAGAAAGCTCTGCTGGGACTGCTGGGTGTGAACACAGCTAAGTCAGAAGCTCTGAGGTGACAAGGAGGAGTGTAGATGGGATGGGGGAAGGGTGAGTATATCTAGTAGTTGGATTATAAGTCTGCAGAAAATCACTCCGTGCCTATTAGGATTCTTCTAAAGTATTACTTTCAATGCAGAGCAAAGAAGAAAGACTTGTTTGGTAACAGGAATTACTAGGAGTGAAAAAAAAATAACCAAAGGGAGCATTTTAATGAGTTCTCTGTTTGCTTAATTCTTGTCTCTTTTGTCTAACAGTGTTCTCAGCTGTTTCATCATGGGTGATTTGTACAATTACTGGAAGTTGCAGAGGCCAGATTCCTTAAGGGCAGGGTTAGAAAGTGAAGTCATGCTTTGAGGTGGGGAAGGGCACCAGTGAGTGTGGGCTCTTGCAGTTATCTGGTAGAACATCCTCCCAATTGAGACAAACCTATGATCCTCCCTACACCCACAAATTTCAAAACACAATTATAGTTCCACAAGTTTATGCTTTTGTGCCCTTTTTGCTCCAGAACAAAGCCCTGGTAATAGGAGCTGTCAAGCTGGTACTCTCTTTCTTCTCAGAGGGCCACAGCCTCTGCTACTCCCTGATTAGCTGTGTGTCTTAATTACGGGCTAAGGCTATATATAATGTATCCCCCAGGGGTGGATGGGTGTGTGTGTGTGTGTGTGTGTGTGTGTGTGTGTGTGTGTGTGTGTCTAGGGAAAGGGAGAGAATGCTCCTCTATGATTGCACTTATTAGTGTCTCCATGAAATTTTCTAGAATTTAAAAAATTTTGTTTTATAGTAATGACTGATAGATGATCAAGACCATGTTTACTGTGTGATTAAGTTTAGACTATGTTAATTCTCACAATAGCTAACCTCCTCTATTTTTGGTTATGATTTTCATTACTGAATTACAGAGTTACAAAGAAGTCAATTTTTTGATGAAGATAACTAGGCCATGGTAGGGATAATAATAATAATAATAATAATAATAATAATAATAATAATAATAGTAATTATTGTTACAATCAACTACAGCTATAATTTATTCAGTTCTTATTATGTATCAGTTACTGAACTGATCTTTGTGTATATATTAGTTAGCACTTGTAATGACATTAGGAAGTAGAGAATAACAGTATCACTTTATAGAATTAGCTGCTAATATTTACATTTTGCAAAAAACAATTCTTGGGCTATAAACTTGGCTGTGGCCTCATAGTAAGTGATTGGGCCAGGATGCCAAACCAATGTGTTCTGACTGTGAAACCCACATGGTTTCCCACATTCATCTCAGTTTTATGACATCTTAAATGTACATAATATACAGATCAGTCATCTACACATATTGCACATATCACACATCATAGCACACACACACACACACACACACACTCATGTTCATTTTAGATCTCATTTACTACACTAAGATCAGTTTACCGTAAAGATGAGCATGAATCTTGGTCGTATGTGAATATTTACTCTGATCCTAAAGAGTTAAGACATGTAGATTTAATAGTGCTCAGATCTTTTGCCTTTACCCTTTCTTGACATGCCTTTTAAAAGATCTGTGCATAGGAAATGCTATGTGAATGAGTGTGAGCATGATGAATTTTCACTAAAGGCAAATCTTACCTAAGTCATTAATGATTCAAGTTTGTTTTACCTGCCTTATTAGTTACATATGTAGCTGTCTGCTAACTTTAAGGCACTGCATTCCTTGGCAACACCATGAAGGCAAGGAATAGAAACAAACTTCTCTCACAGTCTGGAAGGTGTAATCTGAATCCATGTCTTGAGTCAAGAAGATAAAAAGTGGGTTTATTTTGCTGAATGTAATCAGTGGATGAATCCAAATGTTGTCTATTTCTGGCCAAGCACAAAAATACTGTAACAGTCTTGTGAAACATCCCAGAAGCTTTGTGTTTGAGAAGAGCTGATACAGTCATCTCTGCATCATCTTGCCCATCCCCAGCTATCCACGCCCAGTGTTGTTTCTGGGCTCTAAGGGCTGTTCTTTGTTTAAGTGTGGGGCTAATGCATTTACAGACAGCACATTGATATTGATTCTGAGATGGTGAATACTTAGAAATATTATTCCACAGGGCTTATTAGCCATTTCTTTTCTCTGGAAAGGGGTTAACCTTTGTCCTAGCTTGTTCTAAGAAGGCCTAAGCTCGCCTCTGCATAAGGTAGAGGGATAGGAGACTGATCATAAAGCAACAGAGCTTCTATGCACAGTGATTAGAGAAGGTAGGTATCAATTCTGGAATAAAATATCTAGTGGGGTTTAGGAAGGTTGCTGCTACTGCTACATGTCTCTGATTCCCTTCTATTTCCAATCATAGAATCAGTGAAAGGCAATTTTTTTTGACCTTGTAGATTCAGTTCAATTCAACAAATATTTTATTGAGTATCTTCTATGTTCCAGACATTGTTAGAGAACACAGTAAAAACACAAAACAGATTAAAATACCTTTTCCTATTACATTGTAGAGGGAGAGAGCCCCCTCCCCGCAAAATAGGCAAATTTGTAGTTGAATTTTTTCCTCTGGTACTATAATACTATTTTCTATTTACTTCTATTCCATGTGCTAATAGATAAACTTGTTATCTCTACACCTACTATAGATGTATATGCATATGTGGCTTATATATGGAGGTGAACCCACTGCACTGACTAATAGCTTTTTTTCCTGTTTGGGTTAGATTAAAATCTTGCTGAGAATAGACAAGGCCAGTGTGTCAATTAGCATTTATTTGGTATAAGCTAGTCTAAGAAATATATGTCTATCTCATTTGATAAAACTGACATGTAGAAATATGAAATGTATTTAACATAGCAGTTCAGGAAAGATCTTAAAAATTTTGTGAACTGTATTTCTCACCTTTAAAAACTGCTTTTCCAGAGAGCCCTCTAAATTGAGCTTTTCAGCTAGCATGCTGGTGGAGATACAGGTCTGGTCTTGTGCATTTACCCCAGCATGCCTTACAAATATCACTTCAAATCAGAAGCACTCTCTGAACTATCATTGTAACTAATGTATTTAAAACCGTGATTATATTTTAATGAAAAATTTCCAGCGCACATTCACGTATATATAGATTATGTTCAGTTTGGTGTATCTAAGCAGACAAAAATAATCACTTGCAGATTGACTGTTTCTCTGTTTTTGATGCTCATTGCAAATACTCAGCTCTGCAGATGGACCATGAGTGGGAAGGCTTTTCAGAAGAATATTACTTTTTATAGGAGTTTATCCATAGTAACCAACTTATAGATATTTTGAATAAGAAAGGCATTAGAGTTCTTCTCCACAACCACTTGCCTGTTAGCATGAGAACCCTGGAGTTGGTTCTAAGGCGTTGTGGGGTGAAGGAGAGCCTTTGCTTCCCTTGTGAACCACACTCATGTTTTTCTCTGCTGTCAGCCAAAAGGCATGTTTCAAACCCTTCTATATGTATTGCAGCTCTGTGCTTGCATCACAAGGGGAGCCGGGGAGAAAATGTGGGATATTTAGAACAAGATCTCAAATTGGTTAATGCATGAGCTGAACCTGGCCTGCAGCTTGTTTTGCATTGTCTTAGGGTAGGCTTCATGGACACACAGTCTGTGCCATTTGCGCAAGTCTGCATTTGGTTCCATGCTTGTTTTAATTTTCTTCTGTTGCCATTTTGAAGTTCCTAACCAATTTTTGAATGAGGGGCTCTGCATCTTCACTTTACATTTTGCCCTATAAATTATGTAACAGGTCCTGTATGACCCTTTTGATACCCCTACTGGTACTACTTGGGCCCAGGAGGTGTTTGAGTTTGAGGCTCCTGGACCTCCTAACTCTGGAACAATGATATAGAAATTACACAACTTAAAATCTAAGGGACCATTGTATTAAAACAACCCAGGGCAAAACTCCCCTACTCTTATCCCATGGTAATTTAGCAGTGTGCACAGTAATTCAGTGATATTTCTTTTATAGCCAGTGGGGGACATATTACACTGTACCTGAAGATATTTGGTAGGTCAGGTTTATTTGTCACCATCATTGCTTTCAGGGGAGAAATCAAATCTACTTTCCAGAGCAAGCTAATTAGCCGTCCTATTGGTTCAATGTTTATGTTAATTCTCTTGCCCTTTGTTTATTACTTGGTTATTTTTCCTCCTTCTTTGTTTAACTCTCATTTAAATTATACAACATATCTATGCTTTTTTTTTTTTTTAGAACTATCCTTTTTTTTTTCTTATGTTTTCTCTCTCCAGGGAACTGGAGGCTTGTAATCTGAGGTTATATTACTGCAGGAAGAGTCTACTTTTTTTTTTTTTAATTAAAAAGGGAATTACAGTCAATATTTATAATGAGCCTTTCTTCAGCATGACACTTACAGCCATGTTGATGATCCAAAGTCTGGATCCACATTACTATTTAAAATAATGAGATGCTGGTCACTGGCTGCTGAACATTGGGTAGGTGAAGAGTTCCCACCTTTCTTTTTTCTTTTCTTTTCTTTTCTTTTTCTTTCTTTCTTTCTTTCTTTTTTTTTTTTTTTTTTGAGTGCTGGGGTTCCAACTCAGGGCCTTATGCTTGCTAGGCAGGCACTCTACCATTGAGCTAAATCCCCAACCCCATTCTCACCTTTCTTTTTACAGTGAGATGTGGCTGTATTAATCTATTAATCTACAAATTTGCAGAGTGGTCAGAGAATTGATATGAATGATGGCACTTGCTGCAGAGAAAAAAAGTAATCTTTTTTTTGTTGTCATTGTTGTTTTTCTCTTTTTTGACTGTGTGAACAAGCAGGAACTTGACAAATCCACAAGGGACACTTGTCATCTCTTGGAAGCCTAATGATAGACTCTTCTGCAAAGATCAAGCCCCAGGAACTTATAGCCCCGCTCTGTACCCCTTAACAATCCTGATGTTTGCTATGCCCACCATTGTACAAGTCACAAAACCAGATATTTCAGAAAATGTCACCAGTAGTCAACCATTAATAATGCATCAAATGTCTACCATGTGCAAGTTCATGGGCTAAAGGAAAAAAAAATTACAAATAAGGGCAACCATAGGAACACACATGTGTATTGGTTGGAGAGCTTTTCACATATTTAACACTGTCATCTGGGCTCTGCTTGTAAACGTTCCTTGTTCTGGACATATCCTGAGATGAAGCCCCAGGCATATCTGTGGCTGCCCTTTCATCTTCTGTTCTCTTTATTCAACTTCTTGATTTAAATGTTTCTTAAATACATAACTCATTATCCTTGCTGGCCCATTTAGAATCATTGTTTCTTGTCCTGCTTTCAGCTTTTTCAGTCCTTAGAGCTCATAGTTTGTTTCTACCTCACCCAGTCTCCTGTCATGGTCACCTTCTGGGATAGTTACGAACCCACAACCGTCTTTCCACCAGCAGCCCCCCAGGCCCTGTCTCTGCACCATTCTTAATTCCCATTACCTTAGCGTAAAAGTAGCCCATCTACAGCCAAATGACACTGGATCTCCTCTGATTTGCCCCTTGTGAAATAATTCACCTGTATTTAGCTTTTAATAGTTAATTTGAGTACTGCCTTGACTTCAGTCTGGTTTTCATATTTTGTGTGAATTAAGAGAGAATCTCCCTTTTAAACATATTAGTCTTTCAGGAAGCCTATGAGAGGACCAACTAGATATAGCTGAACAGTTGGGCCATGTGTGGTACAAAACTCTATGCAAAAATGAAAACAAGTTCGTAAGTGTAGTTTGAAAAATCGTCCCTTAGTGCTATTGTTACAGTTTACATTTACTTAAACAAAATAAGGGAGTGGGTTGGTAATGTGAAGATAGGCAGCATAGCAAGAAATTAGAGAAATGCATATTTCTTCAGCTTTGGCTAGGAGTGGCCTTCATCTTTTAGAATACTGTAAGAAAACACCTGCTTCAGAAGGACAGCTGCTCCAGCAAAAACGGACAAATATGAAGCAAAGGTAAACAATAAAAATAACCATAAAACCAGGTGCGATTGCTCAGAGAAGGATCAGACTGGTGAATTAAGACACCAATTTAATAATAACTATGTAATCAATAAGAGGAATTCTAAAGATTTGAATTTTGCCTAAATTGAGAAGCAGAAGATCAAGAAAAATATAATATCATAAACTTAAAGAAGAGACACATTTCATCCTGTTATCTTTTACTTAGAAGATTTTCCTTTTGTTCTTTGCTCTGGTTAGAATTATTTGGCTTATTTCCCATGAAGGTGAATAAATCCATATACTTGGCTTTACTTATTAAAGATTATTCTTTAGGAAAACAATAGATACTGTATTATGATTTCTGGCATGACTTTTTCCTCAGGTTATCAGATTTCTTTTCATTTTTTATTAGTACATGTTTGTTGTACATAATGCTTACATTTCTTGTGGGGAATTGGTACATGTATATAATACATATTCTGTTTTATCCTCTTTCCCTTCCCTCTTTCCACTCTATCTCTTGGTCCCCTTGCCATTTGCAAAAGTCATATCTATCTAGTTCCTATTATCTATATTTTATATTTTGGGTTTTTCATGTAAGAGCAACCATGTGATATTTAAACTTGTGTGTCTGATTTATTTCACTTAGCATTATAGTCGCTCTGGTTCTTAGATCTTAATACCATCTTTATTTAAATATAATACATATATGCTAAGATACTCAAACAAGAAGTAGTAGAGTGAATGCTGTGAACCACTTTGCTGAGAAAACAAAATGTTGCTTTTCAAAAATAGTCTAGAACCTCAACCGGTGATAGAAATTCTAAGTTACCAAATCTAAAGTGAATTTTTTTGCAATAGTTTATATCAAATGAGAGGTTTCTGTCTTGAGTTTTGGAACCCTAAAATCCATCAGTTTACGTGTATGTATACACACTGACTGATGTTCTCGGGGCAGGAGATTGATGGGGGGAAGGTAGACAGGATATGGGCAGCGAGTGCTTTGTAAGCAATAGCCACATTTCCCTTCTCGAGTCACTCTATTTTCTGATGTTTTGCACTAAATATTCAGTGAAAACAGAACCTTGCAGGGCAGATTTTGTAGCTAAGTGTACTTACCTTTGATTCTTAGCTCTTAAATCATTCGATTTGTGATCTTAGGGTTCTTATTTTTCCCAAATATAAAGCAGGGAGAATAACCATTTTATAGGATGAAATGATGTATTTTTATGGGAAGTTGTTACCAAAAAGTGAGCATTTGATAAAACTTGTTTTTATTTTATGTACTCAAAAGTAATGAGATAAAATTATTACTCCTCCAAGAAAACAAAACAGTTTCTCCTTGATGCCAATCCTGAAACCAAGGAGATCATTTTTTTTATTAACATAAAGAAAAACCCTATTATATATTTCAAGTGCTTATTCTCTGCCAACCACATATATTATCTTGTTTAATTTTATTTCCCTACTTATTTCACCCATTGCACTTATTATTCACTGAAAACTACATGTTTTACTTATTATTTGTTTTTCCTCCTTTAGAGCAATGTAAGTCATACAAGGGCAGAAATTTCTGTTTATCTTGTTAAATGATATTTCCTTAGTCCCTAGAATAGTGCCTGGCATATAGTATGTGCTCAATAAGTACTTGTGACAAGAATGAATGAATCCACATGACCCCACAAGGGAGGCACTGTAATTGTATTCAGTAGTATATAGAAAATTAATTGTCTTTTGCAGTGATTGTTTTCAAGGTATTAAACACCCTCAAGTGATTCTTGCCATTCTAGATAGCACACCAAGAACCCTCATGCCTGATGGTTAGGACATGTTCCATCCAGTTATTCTAAATTCTTCTTTGAAAGCATAGATATTGCTTGGGCCATGCTAATGTCCTCTTCTCTACAGGGCGAGGGAGCTGGGGTTTTGCAGGTCACTTGAAAAATATCTTGATTCTTCTTCTGGTGGTTATCTCTTTTTCTTTTTAGTGAATTTGAATCTCCTTTAAGAATGGAGTTATTTATTCTCACTTAAATCCTCAATCCTAAATCATAAATCTGAGATTGATAGACTGGTAGAATTTTGGAGTCTTTGATGAAAGCACCTTAATAGAGAGAGTAAGCCAGGGAGTTAGCCCACACCTATTGCTATTAATAATGAGGAACAAGGCAAAATGCAGAAACTCAATACAATTATTTGGCTAGAACGTATAGCCTCATTAATGAAGAAAATAATCAAGATAGCTGATTTCTGCAATGTATTTTGAATTAGAGACAAACTGCCTTTTAATAGTAAGTATCCATGGCTGAATTATATATCAAGACATAATCTAAATGTCTGCTTTTGAAGGGAGTATTTATTTCTCAGGAAGCAGGTCTGAGATTTCTTTTTCTTGTAATTCAAACTATTTTGACAATAGACTATTTTTAGAATGCCGTATTCTTTAAGAAGACAAATCATACCCAAAATCAATTAGAAAAACATCCTGGGAAAAAGAAGTATTCTGGTCATACTATAGTAATAGGCTGAATAAGGAAATGTAATGATGTTAAATTTTAAAAGTGTTTTATATGGTCATAAAACATATTTCATATATTTACTTTTATCAACTTCATGATGCTATGAGATGAAATTATACCTCCTGAAAATTTTCTTACATTTGCAATGTGTGGTATGGCCAATTGTAATATATAAGGACATTATTGTATTAAAATAGCATGTTACTCTAATCTATTTTAGAAAGTCCTCAACCAGGATTAAAGAACCTGAACCTTCGTACATGTTGCCATAGTCTTTCTGAACCTTGTTTTCCTCTATGAGAAAATAAAAAAGTTAAAGTTAACTAATTTCTGTTTCCTATTAACCCTAATGTTTTATGCCTCACTGGTACTCAGTAAGAACAATGATGGTGTTTGACACAACAGAAATTATTTGAAAGTGATTTTTACGTATCTACTGGACAGTACTCATTTTCAGTCAGATGACATTTCAAAACAATAGCTATTTTGGATAGGAATTAAAAATTATGCTCTACAGATCCAAAGTAAATCTGACTTGTGGGAGTGCATATTATTTTAACATTCTTCAAAACATATCATTTAAGCTTATAATTTTAAAAAGCAAAGGGGACCTTTGCTGCAGAAATCTTTTGATTTTGTGGCTCTCATAGGTATTTGGAGGAAAACGTGTTTTGTAGTCAAGCAGGCTGGTGGGCCTGGAATGGAGGGCCTGGAATGGAGGCTATTTCTTGGCCTTATTGTGGTCCTGATCCTCAGAAATACAGAAAGATCTATGGACATTAGGGCTTGGTGCAGTGACTAGTGGGATATAATTTTGGATTAGGAAATTGCAAATGTATTATAAATGTGCATAATAATAATAATTGTGTCTTTTTCCATTTACATGTGTCAGATTCTATGTTAAGAATTGCTTCAGACACACTAACTCAAATCCTCAACAAACTTATTAAAAGGTAGTTGAAGGAACACTCTAATCAGACCTTGGTTCCTGCATATTGTTCTTCAATAAAAGGAACCAGGGCTCCTTAGTGAAATGGCTAATTCTAGGGCAAAGGCAGAGAAAACTTCAAGATGACCTGGAACATCATAGTTGGAGAAAGTAAGGAAGAGTTCAAAAAACAAAAGAATGAGCGTTTCAAATGTGGACAGAGCTTCAAAACTGAAAAAAGCTTCTACTGGCCAAATCTAATAAATAATGTAGCATTGAGTTATAACTTAAAGTATGAAATAAATACATATGAATGCATACTACTGGAAATAAAGGATTGAACAAATAAACAGGGAGAATAGACAACTTTTCCTTACAGAAGTATTCCAAATTATGCATCTGAATACTCCTTTCTTTAGGAAAAATAGCTTAAATTACTCCTGTGGTTAGGTCAGACTTAGTGACTTGCTTTCAAAGACTGGAAAGGGGTAAATGGTAACTGTACAGTGGAGAAACCTGGAAAATATGACCCTAACCATGTGAAATTAATATCACCAGTGATACTGTGCGAATATCCTCTACCCCTGATGTGATATGATGAGATAAGTACTTCATCTACATGATATTCTTCCCACAAGTAACTTCAACCTAATCTTGAGAAGAATATCACACAAACCAGTTTGGGAACAGCCTACCTCATACCTGGCCTATACTCCTCAAATCTGTTAAGGTCATGAAAAACAAGGAAAGCATAAGAAACTGTTACTGACTAGAGAGAATAAGGAGATGTGACGTGCGACTAAATGCAATGTGGTACTCTCAGTTGGGTCCTGGGACAGAAAAAGAACATTAACAGAAAAGCTGGTGAATCTAAATAGTCTGGAGTTTAATGAATAGTAATGTACCAAGATCAGTTTTATAGTGTTTACACATGTACCTTAGAAATATGATTATGTTAACAATGGAAAAAACAAGTAAGGAGTATTATGGGAACTCTGTACTATTTGTGTGACTTTTCTGTAAATCTTATTCCAAAATAAAAATTCCAAAATTAAAAGTATATATAAATGAACATATAAATTAAAAGTATATTATATGAATATATTATATATATGAGTGATAAAGGTTTAAAAGAATAATACAGACTTATATAAAACACTAGAGTATTATACCAAAATAAAAGTAAAAATTCTCTTCTCTGGGTAGGAACTCTAAACCTACCCTATTGCAGCACCATGGGTAAATAGTTTAACAATTTGACATATATTTTCCCATATAATTTCTGTGATCTACAAGTATGTACTTTAAAGATGTATAGCTGGAATCTTCTTTTCATTCTGTCCTATGACTTATTTTTTTGTCTACTAAACACTATATTGTAGATTTGATTTCAGGAAGATTGTAATGATTTTCCAGGTGATTTTTTTGAGACAGGGTCTCGCTATGCAGTTCAGGCTAGCCTTGAATTCACTACGTAGCCCAGGTTGGCTTCAAACTCATGGCGATCCTCCTGCTGCAGCCTTCCAAGTGCTGAGATTACAGGTGTGCACAACCACACCTGGCTTCCAGGTGGTTTTTAAATGTTTGTGAGAGACTATTGCTTCCACAAAGGTGTTAAACTATGGAATTTGCATCTATTGTAGGCCTTTTAGAGGTACATCTTATAGATATTAAATAATTTTTCTTTCTTTTAGCCTAGAAGAATCTTTTTAAAAATAGATTTTTATTAAAATTTATCCAAAATGACACAAATTTACAGACTGTAATACACTGTGCTTTTTTATGGCAGAGTAGTATCCATTGTGTAGAAAAATCACATCTTCTTTAGCCATTCAATAGTTGTTGGGCATTTGGATTGTTTCAAAGACTTAGCTATTACAAATTGTGTTGCTATAAACATGGTTGTGCACATATCTCTGTGGTAGGAGGTTTTCAATTCTTCTGGGAAGATACCAAGCAGAGGAATAGCTGAATCAAATGGAACCTCTAGTTGTAGTTTTTTGAGGAATCTCCACACTGATTTGCACAGTGGTTGGACCAGCCTAAACAGTGGAGGAGAGTTCCTACATTCCCTTCAACAGTGGAAAAGGGAGCAAGTGGAGGAGGCAACAAGCCTCAAAGCCCTGCTAGCATTTGTTATTGTTTTCTTTCTTGATAATAGCTGTTCTTTCTCTTCCAGAAGTCTTTAATTATCTTCTCTGACCCATTGGTTGTTTAAAAGTAGGTTGTGAATTTTTCAGGAGCTTTCGCCTTTTCTGACTTTTCTTCTTTCATTGATTTCTATTTTAATTGCACTGTGGTCAGATAGTATGCACGGTTGCTATGACTATACTTGACCATGTGGTTTAGTAGCCTTTGGAACTGGCTTGTGGGAAGGGGAAGAGTTAGGAAAGGTTTGGAAATGTCTCCTGAAAGAGAAGCCCTGGAAAGCTTTTATTGGTACTTGATGAGATATTCTGGTCAGAGCTCAGAAGACCAGAATGCTGATAGAACAGTTGCCAGTACAGACCAGGCTTGGGAGGTTTCTGGTGGGAAGAAGGACGACATTGAGTTTTGGACTCCAGACGATGTGTGTTATGGCCTGGCAGAAAGTCTGTCTGCATTTTACTCATGTCCAGAGACTTGCTGAGATTAAGATTAAGGGCAGTGGACTAACTAATCTTGCAGAAGAAATTTCAAGGCAGTCTAAGGCTGAAGTGGTGGCATGGCTATTGTTGGGGAATGTTAGCCAGATTTATATTGAGAACCAAGAGCAAAGAGCCCAGCAGAATGGTTCAAAATGTTGTGAGTTTGGGGCTGGGGATTTAGCTCAGTGGTTAAAGTGCTTGCTTTGCAAGCACAAGGACCCGAGTTCAATCCCCAGCACCAAAACAAAAACAAAAACAAAACAAAACAAAACAAAACAAAATGTTGTGAGTTTAGCCAGAAAGGAAGTTGCAGTAAAGTTGAGAGAAGCCATGTGAGCTACCACCACTGGAAGTGCTGTAGGGGTTGGAGTTCGGATTGCACCACAAATCACCTCTGATGCCTTACGTGGAACTACAGGACTTAATGTTTGCCCTGCTGAATTTTGGACTTGCTTTGGTCCCATTCCTTTGTATCCCCCTATTTGTACCTTTTGGAGTGGGAATGTTTATCTTGTGGCATTGTATGTTGGAAGTGTTTAACCTTCTTTTTATTTGTACAGGGGCTTGCAGCTAAGCGTTTGCCTTAAATGTCAGAGGAGACTTTGGATTTGGACTTTTAAGTTAATGCTGTAACTGTTAGGACTTTGGCAACTCTTAGAGATGAACTAAATGCTTTTTTGCATGAAGGGATGTGCTTGAATCTTTGGGAGTCCAGGGGTGGAATGTTATGGTTTGTGCCTAGATGTCCCCTCAAAGCCTCATGAAGTCATAGATGCTGCTTTTTCACAGGTGGCTGAATCTAGAGTGTGTGCTGCTGGGATTAAGAGCCTGTGATTACTAAATCTATCCACTGATTGGTTTGGCACCACTCTAATCCTGGCAGCCTGGATAAGATAAAAGCAACAGAAAAGAAGCTTTTTAGGTCCCCTCTTCCTTGCCTTTCTGCCTTCTGCCTGTCTGCTATGCCACACTGCCTTGGATTCAGCTGATTGTGGGCTGAACCCTCTATGAACTGTGAGCCAAATAAACCTTTTTTTCCTTAACTTTGGGTGTTGGGTATTTTGTTTCAGCAATGAGAGAAAAATAACTAAGATAGATGTGTTATACACATGTACCAACTCCCTCTTATGAGTGTAATCATTATGTACTGCAAACATGCACTAATAATAGACTTGAAAAATTGAAGAAGCTTACTTTCCCATGGAGAATGAAGTTTGGGACCTAAAAGAATTTGGACATACTTTGCTTTGCTTGTGTTTTTCATCTAACTTTGGTTTGTAGTCTGTGCACTGGATAAGGGGCTAGGAATGCAGTCAACCAGAGAAATTTACTCCAGGTATATTCTGGTTTCTGATCTCTCAAGAAGATTGTCATTACAGGACATTTCAATAAAGCTGGAAGGTGGACAGAGCATTTGGATGACAGGTATAGGTTGTAAGCGGACTTGTTTACTTTGCACCTGGGGTTGTGGGTGGGATTTCCCAGGATTTAGTAGGGAGGAGGAAAACTGCAATATGGGACAGATAAAAAGGTGCCCATACCAGCATGAGAAGTCCACTGAGTAAAGGTTAATGATCATACAGGCTGTATTTTCATTGGTGACCAGGGATGGTAAAGATTTGAATGAATCATTGTGTGACTGATTGACCTTAGAACTCTGGGATAAGGTTGTATTAAAGCAGACACCTGCTGAGTTCCCAGATGCAGAGGAGGTCTGGGGACACAGCAGCTGGCAGGCTGGACCCAAAGCTAGGCTTGGCTCAGGAACTGGCCTTAGATGGATGGAGGCTTTCTTCCATAACAATAACTCAGCTGGCACTCGCTAGATTCTAAGTGCTGGGTGGGATTTAAAGGGCCTTTGCCTCTGTAGAGCTGCCAAAAAGAAAGACACATACTAAGTACAAAATAATGTACGATGAGCTGAGTGCTGTAGTGAGTTTTTAAACCAACAAAATCCTAGAGTGTAGCATAAGAAGCAATTTACCTTCCTGAGAGCATTTTTCCAAAATGTTTGCCTTAAAAAATGAGGATTTTTTTCTATTTGTTCCTGGTGTCTCAAGAAAGCATACTTATTTTAGAAAAACAGAAATATATATAAGATACAGAAAAAGAAAAGGCATACTTTAAAAAGCTTTTATTTTGAAATAGTTTTTGGATTTACAAAAGAGTTACAAAGGTAATATAGAATGACTTTATATCCTTCACCCAGTTTCCTTTAATGTTAAAAGTTGACATAACCATGCCATATTTATCAAAACTAAAATATTAATATAGATTCTGTATAAGCATTCTCTAGAGAAACAGAATCAATAGAAAATGCATGTATAATTATGCAAGGGATTTATTAGGTAGGCTTCAGGATCAGAGATGGGAGAGTGTATGATGGCTGTCTGCATGCTGGAAATCCCAAGGATCCAGTTGCTGCTCAGCTCAAGAAAACGGAAGCTGCAGAACACGTGGGTCAACGATACAGCACCAGTCTAAGGTGGAAGGCCTGGGAGCTCACTGCAGAGTTGCTGATGTGAGTCTGTGTTTAAAGGCTGAAAAAACTGGAAGCTGAAGTCCAAGGGCAATGGTAAAGACTGGAGCTCTATGAAAATGGGACTACTTCCTTCTTTTCCTTTTATTTCCACCCAGGCTATAAACCTATTGATTGGTGCCACCCACACTGGAGTGGGTCTTGCCCCCTCAATTTGGTAGCCTTCATATCGGTAATCCACAGCCACAACCAGAACTGTGCTTTACTAATTGGTTGGGCTTTTCTTAATATATTTAAGTGTACATATTGTGATTAACTGTCACTGGTACATTTGTATTAACTAAACTGTAAACTTTTCAGATTTTCCTGGGTTTTTCATCAATGCCATTTTTCTAATATACAATCCAGGATCCTACATTGTGTTTAGTTGTCAGATGTCCTTAAATTTCTCCAGGTTATGGCAATTTCTCTGTGTTTCCTGGTTTTTATGTCCTTGATAGTTTGTAGACTGGTGGTGAGATATCTTATAAAATGTTCTAAAATTTGAATCCGATGTTTCCTATTAAATAGACTGAGGTTATGGATTTTGGGGAAATACCATAAAAGTGATATGCTTTTCTTAGCATATTGTATTAGAAGATTCTTAATATCTACACAACTGATTACTAGTGATTTGAACCTTAGCCCATAGCTCAGGTGGTGTTTGCTGGTAAAGTCTGTGGTTCTCTCTTCATGTTCTATTGCTGAGAAGCAAGTTACTAAGTTTAGCCCACTGAATGGGAAAGAAATTGAGTTCCCTCTTTTTTTTTATTAGTACATGTTTGCAGTGCATTGTGTTTACAATCATCTTTGCGTGTGAGTACATGAACATAAATACAATTTTTAAATTTTTTTAATCCCCTTTCCACACACCTCCACCCATTCTCCTTTAAATTCCTTTTCCCCATTTTCATTCTTGTTGATATTATTAATCTTAGCTCATGTTTTTGAATATAATGTTTACATTCATTAAGCGTATTAGGTTCCTGTATAGGGCATATATTTAGTCTACTTATTTCCCCTTCCCCAGCCTGTCTCCCCTTGAGTTCCATTTTCTGGAGTGAGGTCTGCAAAAGTTACATGCATCACAGTTAGTGGGTCTGGGGTGGGGGAAACATTTTGAGTCTGTCACATATCTTCTTTTTCTTACAAACGTTGCCCACTGATTGTAGCATTTATCAGTAGGTCTTGCCTGTTGTAATTATTACTGTGGTATTATATTGGTGATTTTTAATTTTCTTCAGTCTTCTACATTTATTACTTGGATGTTTCTGAAAGGTGTATTTGTCCTTTTTTTGCATGTACTTATTTATTTATTTAGATCAGATAAGTAATGGATATTTATTTTAATTTTGGACTCTTTTCCAGTACTATGTTTATTTATCACATTACTCAAATTGCTTATTTTGGCCATTGAATTATATTTTTGAGGAGTTGGAGAAAATCATTATAGGCTAAGAACAGTGTCAGCTATGATCTGGTGGAGGAGGAGCCTGGTGGGGCCAGAGAATATAGTTCTGCTGTAAATGGGAGAGAATGAGGGGAGTGGGTGGAAGATGACAAACATAGGTCAGGAGGTCAGTGAGGCCAGCACTGGAGAGGAGGCAGCAAACAGCCACATTGGCAGCTACTTCAAAGCACAGTAACTAATGAACCACTGGACCATTAAAGGAGGCCCAGCTACATTTTGTTTTGAATTCTGCTGTGTAAAATGTGATGTGAGATTAATTAGAATTTCCTTATTCCCGCTGAAATCTTTTTGCAAGGGATATTTCTAACTAGAGCTATGATAAAGATCAGATTCTTACTGATTTTTATTAAAGTTGCTTTGTGGTTTATAAGCCTTAGTCTCAACAGAGACCAGAGCTCAGTTAGGCTACAGGGAACATCGTTTGATTTCTGTACATTCATTTATTATCAGTTGATTGCTCTTTCCCATTCCTTGAGGGCCACTGGAGTGTGTAATGCTTCAATACTTAGAGAAAGCTCATTTCCTATTCTGCAGTCTTATTATTGAATGATGGACAGGTCAGTAGGGTGCTTTGATCCTGGCTTAAAGTAGGAGCAAGTCTTCTTTTCCTTCAGCACTGAAATAAAAATAATTTGTCTACCTCATAACAGGGGTGTTATAGGAAATGAATGAAATGATTGCTTTTTAAAAATTAGTACATATCTTGATCTGTTATAGATATTCAGTAAATACTGTGAGAATTGTACTAGAACTGAGAGGGTCCTCAAGGGATTATCTAGTCTGTCCCTCTGACTGCAGACCAGTAAGTTACCCCAGTATGCAGGTTAAATGTTATCTGTTTTCTTTTTTGACTGTTTCCAGACATGCACACTCCACAGTCATCTTCAGCAATGGTAAAATATTCAATGAGAGTTTCCTGTGTGTTAATGACTTGTGTGCATTACAAAGATGAATATGATATATTGTGGGTACCAATGAGTTTGCAGTGCATCTTTTAAGGGTCACAACTGTGTAGACATGGTCAGAATTCAGTGCATTAAAACAAGATGAGATATATATATATCTCGAACTAAATGAATTAACCCTGCCAGACATGAGAAAAGCTTCAAGCTTCAGAGAGAAGTTGATATTTGAGCTAGGCCCTTATCCCAAGTGGGAATTTGCTAGGAGAAGGTGTATACATGTATGTATGTGCCTGTATGTGTGTATATATGTTTGGAGAGGATAAGGAATAAACTAGTGATGGTAGTGTTCCATGTAGGGTAAGTAGCATGTACAAAGCCATGGAAGCATGAAGAAATATGGCACATACTAGTTAATGTAACTCATATATAAGGTGAATAAATGGCTGGCAGAAGGGGGAAGGTAAGTCATAGACAGAAAGTAGGACATGGAACTGGGGAAGTGGGTTAAAGCCGTGCTAAGAATTTAAGATTTTATCCTATTGAATATGGGAGTTATACAATCAGAATTGTGTTTTAGAAAATCACTTTTCCAGTTACTTGAAAGTTCAGCCTGTGGTGGGAGGACTGAAAATGGTGAGCAGATAATTGTTATAGGCCAAGAAAGAAAAGACAAAACCTGGTATGAGGCTGTGACTGTGGAGTTGGAGAACAGAGGAGGAAGTATTTCAGAAGAATATGTCAAGACTTTGATGGAATATGGGATGAAAGAAAAGAATGAGCTGAAGATGGTCCTGTTGTTTGATCAGATAAATTGATAGAGTATTATCTGAGATATGGACTAGATAATACTTACGTTTTAGTTTCCTACTCATGCTTTTCTATGCACTGGAGCCTTAGGAAAAATGTTTCCCTCCATTACAGAACTTACTTCCCTTAGTGAGTAAACAGATACACAACAACAAACTAGCCAAACAATAAAACCCCTATCTCTAATAGATTAGTTATATACTTTGTGCTGAGGGAACATAAGAAAATAAGCATTTAAGTCCACATGGTGAACCAGAAGAAGGGTTTCATAAAGGATGTGCCATTTTATCTTCAAATGAAAAGGTAAATAGGTGGTTACAGGGGAGACAAGAAGGTCTTTGAGTATTCCTTGGAAGGGCATAACATTTACATAGCCAAGAAAGTAACAAAAGAGTGGATTGCAAAGGAAGTGGCTGGTTTCTCCCATTAGACTGCATGGAGGGTAAGGGCAGCCACCATGTTGGTCTTATTTACCATCCTCTTTCTAATCTGAGTGACTGGAGAGAAAACAGGAGAAGCAGGAGGAGTATGTTGAAAAGCTGCTTTATATTGGGGTGAGGATATAGACACGGTGAATCTGGATTGTTCTGTGTAACAGCTGAGCAGGAAAAGGAAGGTTGTAAAAAAGAAGGTGGCAGGTTTAGGGGAATATAATTTGATGTGGCGATTTGAAACAGTTTAGTTCAATAGTCTCTGGATTCTTCTAGATACCGGTGCAGAGTTTCTGTTGTAACTTCCCCTTACATTTTACCACGACCAGGGCCCTTGGAAAATCTGACTGCACTGGAGATTATAATTGCTGCCTGGTAGGCAAGGATAGAATGGACCACTCCACTATAGGTAGGTTTGCAGTTGCACCAGCAGTGTCCCTCCACAACTCTCCATCTGTTGAAGAGGGAGAGTGATTAAGTGAATATCTAAGTAACTACTTGTCCCTGGAACTCTTGAGACTTTGGTGACTCTTAGAGATGGACTAAATTTTGCCTAATGAGGTAGACATAAACCTTTTGGGGGGCAAGGACACAATGTTATGGTTTAGATCTAAAACGCATCCCAAAAGTCTCATGCGTTTCAACAAGGGGCTTTTGGGAGGTGATTGGATCATGGGGGCACTATATTCATCGATGTATTAATGCACTGATGAGTTCCTAGCTGAATGTGTTGTTAGGAGGTGGGGCCTGGTTGTAAGAGGTGAGTTACTGAGGGTGTGGACTGGAAGTGTACTTGGCCCTGGCTTCGCCTTTCTCTGTTTTCTGGCTGCCACAGATTGAGCAGCTTTCCTCTGCCAGGCTGATCCATCATTTCATTTCTGTCTCGGTGTCAGCTGTTCACAACTGAGCCCTCTGAAACTGTGAGCCAAAATAAACCTCTCCTCCTTTAAGATGTGTGTGTCAAGTATTTTGTTCCATGAGGAAAAGGTGACTAAGGTACCCTTTGTCTAAGGTAAATAAGTGTAGTTTCTTTTGATCTTTCACATTGAAGTTATTTTTATAAACTTTTATTCATATATATCATATCACTTCTATTTCAATACCCATTTCCTATCCCATTCCCTATCCCATTCCCTCCCCACTCCCCCTGAAGTGTAGGAAATAAAATTTTCAATCCAAAGAAGATCAGAGGGCGCTTTTTGAATAATTTCCCACAGTTGATGGGAAAACTCCTTTTTCTAGATCATAGTTAACAACATGAATGACAAATCATGACAGCCACATCAGGGTCTTGGTCAGAGTGTTTCCATTATTTGTTGCTAACTGGTAGGTTTAGATTGCCAGAGATGCTTTCACTCTGGAATTAGCTGTTTAATTTGTAAATAGAGTTAATGATGGAATAAAGAATAATAAAATCAGGGAATAGCTTAGACATTATCTAGATCCTAAATTAACCCTTACGTCACACCTGAGGAAGCTAACATTCAAAGAGTTTAATACTTTGTGCCCAAATTAGCACATTGGGCCAAGGGAAGTTCACATCTAGCCCCACCTAGACTTCTTCACTATCTGACATGCGGGTCTGTTACTGATGTGGACACCATGCCACGTTCCCTAATTGTGTCTAAAATTGTCCTTGTCTCCAGATTTTGTAAGATACGAAGTGACAGTAACTGGGTCAAGTGAGTCATCTTTGTACAGTAAATTTACTTATTTAATAATTAAGTCATATAAGAATGGGGAGAGGCATTCTCTATATAGGCATTTTCTGCAGCCCAGAAAGCAATTCTGTATTGCTGCATGTCCCTGGGACCTAGATCTCTTCTTCCTGTAGAGAACTCACAGTGATACCTGTCTTCAAAGAGGTCTCAGTATTAGGACTTACAGGCAACCTCAGAATCTGTCTAGTCCTTCTTTGGAACTGATCATATGATGTGTGCCTTGTATGGTCAGTTAACCTTCTTGACTACTCCTCATTCTTTCCTACCTCTGGAAAGCTTTTCTTAGCTGCCCTGGGCAAGGGACCCTGCTCTCTCTTGTGACACTGCTCTAGTGGTACTTGTCCCCAGGGCAACTGCCAGGAGGCCTCTGGGCTACCAGGTAGTTCTCCTGTCAGCCTTTCCCCTGTCCTCCCAATAGCTAGTCTAAATTTTTATCTCAAACATGTCTCTACTACCTCACCTAGCCCCTTCTCAAGGAAGGTCATGCTCCCTGCTTCACTAAAAAGCTGTTGATAATGTGAGCCTACCTCAGCATTCTGACTACTACAGGCCTGATTGCTGCTATTTTTACGTACTATTTCCTCTTCCCCCTGGGGAGAGGTGTCTTTGCCCAATCTGCAGTTAATCTGCCTGTCTCCCACTTCCTGGGCTCCTTGCCTGCTAGTTAAACCCTTCTCTACATCTTGTATTTTATAATCATTCTATCTTTTATTGACCCGTCCACTTAGCATATAAAGTAAATATAAAAGTATAAGTATATAAGCAAATGCACCTATATTAAAGAGTGATCCATTGATCATAGCCTATCCCAGTGATGGTGAACCTTTTAGAGCTTTCAATGACAACAAGCAGCCCACTGCAGCATGTGTATCATAGGTTCATCACCACTGGCCTATTCCATCATCATTTTTTGTCTTTCCTGTGCTTTCTTGTTTGTGCACCTTCCATGAAGAGCTACTTCTGCTCAGGCTCCATGACAACACCACCCAACCTACTCCTGCCCATTTGAAGTGGCCTGATGCCTGATTGCCAGACTTTATTATTTTACATGCTAATAAGTCATCTTTTGCTTAGAATGTAATAAGTCATCTTTTACTTAGAATGTGGCACTTGAATTAATCTTGATGCTATGGATCCTAAGGAGTTAATTCTTTATGGGTGAGCCCTTCTGGATCAAAGTTTCCTCCAGATGAGTTGTCAGACTGTACTGCTAACCTGTCTCCTACACCACCCAGTGTCTGACAGTGACTGTGGATGGGGTGGGTGGGGCGAGAGGAGAGTTGTGTTCCTTGGCAGATATCCCCTGACTTCAGTCCAAGGTCTTTAGAAAACCATTGTGAAAGCAAAACAATCTGTCCCCAAATCCAAGCCCTCTAAATTTTATATCTTTCTGTGTTTCTTTTCCAACTAGATAGTAAAATCTTTCTTTCTTTACATTTAGATTAGAAAATGTGTGTGTGTGTGTGTGTGTGTGTGTGTGTGTGTGTGTGTGTTGGGAGTAGTGGTAGAAAGTGGTGCAGCCATCATCAAAGCTGTAAAAAGCATTTTCTGTTATGTTTAGTCTGCTCAGCCAAAATGTTAATTATGAAAATCGAGGTGTTCAAATCTCAAGTTTGTCCCATAAGAGAAAGACAGATCTATGCAAGGTCATAACATAGCCTAGAGGAGGCTGAGGGGAAAGAAGTTCCAGAGTGTACTATTAGATGCGTTACAGTCCAGCCTGACCTTTATGAAGCTGCGGAATAGGTTTTTGAAAGGGGTCTGCATGGTAGCCATGCAAGGACGTTACAACATTGCCTGGAAAATGCTGCCCTTACTCAGAAGCATGAATTATTCAGAAGGTATTTTGGAAGCCCTTCTGGTTACAGTGGTCCAGTTCCCCTGGGAAAGACTCTGCCAAATGAGAGAGGCTCAGCCACTTCTTCAGACTTGGCAGCTGAGAATTTCTTTCTTGCTCTACTAAGTAAACAAAACAACAGAGCCCACACTGCACAGATTAGTGTCATCGCTTTGCCACCTGAAGTCTTATCACAGGCCTAACATACCCTGTGCTTCTACACTAGCCCTTTGAAGTATATGGGTCAAGAATATGAAATAGCCATAAATGTTTATGCTTATGGAATTGTTTGTTAATTCTGTTTCCCTGTTTTTGAAATTATGAATTGATCAGTAGTTAAATTTATAAACATAAGCATTTTTGGGTATTAGTTCAAAAAAATCACGTTTCTCCCTTTACCTGAAATCGAAGTGAGTAGATTTTTCTTTTTCTGTTTTTATTGAAAGTTGGCTACTGATCCAATATCTGTTTGTCTACTTTATTGTATTTTTAAACAGAAATGTGTTGCCATCAACCACATTTTTATAATTTAAATTTTTCTTGTCCATTACTGTATCACCTTCAGTATCCAGCTCATTAACCCTTTTTTGTCCTATTGTATGTAGACATGTAGAATGGAGACAGGGATGAATTCTTAGCTAGCTCAATGAGGATGTGCACTGGGACTTCTTTTGTACTTCCTTACCAATCAGACCAAGGTGCTTAGCTACTTTAATCTTTACTACTTTTCCTCTCTACTACTTACCACTAAAAAGAGTCCAGTTTAAGCTCACATTCCTGTAGAGTTGTAATCTGGTTTATTGTGAATGCTGTTGGAGACAGAAAACTTAGTGCCTTGCAAACACATTTATTTTCAGGTACTTTTAACTGCTAAAAAGTCCAAACCTGTTGCCTTTTCTTTCCATTTGTTCCACAAAGCCTTACAAAACATGTTTAATCTTTTTTCTAGAAAATTGAAGGCAGTTCTCCTGTTTTTCATTTTCTCTCTCCCTCATTCCTTTTTGCTTTCTCTTTCCTAGGCTGAACTATCTCAATTTGCAGTCTGTTAAACATCTCCTGATCGCTTTTCTCTGAGCAGGCAGAGACTGTTATTATTAATGCTTGCTACTTAGGACTGAACTTATTCCATTAAAGTAGATAGAACTGTTATTCCATTTCATCTTTATATTCTACTTTTAAGATCATGTTAGCTTATTTTCCATTCAAGAGTTATTTATTGTCTTCCATATGGTGAACATTAATTAGCTTAGCAGAAGCAGGGTGATGAGAGCTAGAGGAGAGAGTGATTTTAAAGCTGAACCCTGTAGGCAGGAGATTAGGAGGAATGAGATAAGTGGTGGTGATGGAAGGAGAAAAATATACCAACATAAGGAAAGACATGTATAAAGGCCTAGATATGAGAAAGGAATTGAATGGAATACAGTCTGACTAAAGATTAGGCTATGAATGAGGGAAGATGGAGACGAAGTTAGAGAGGTAGGCATTGCCCTAACAGTATACCATTAAAAGTTGATCATTTAGCATGAGTTTGAAGCTACTTTGTGCTAGGAATGGATCTGGGGATGGAGGTTTTGGTAGTTAACACATCAAATGGAAAACAGCAAACCAAAAATCCTGCTGGGCAAGGTGGTACAAGCCTGTATTCTCAGCTAGGAGGGAGACCTGAAGGAGGAGGATTGCAAGTTCAAGGCCAGCCCGAGCAACTTAACGAGACCTTGTCTCAAAATAAATAAATAACTACAATGCTGGGGATATAGCTCAGTGCTGTCTGGATTCAACCCCCCCCCCCAAAACCAAAAACCAACTCTGCCTTCAAGAAACTTATAGTGGATATTTAGAAGTTCGAATGGCATGCTAAATAAAAAGAAATTTGGGCTTTGCTCTAAGGGCAGATGGAAGTCACTTAGAAGGTTAAGTGATGGACTGATATGGTTAGAATCATGCTATTTAAAGACCGGTATATAATTTCACCCAGTTGGGGCACTTTTGAGACTAAAAGGGGCTTTTTAAATAGTTACAGTTAATGAATGACATGTCTATTGAATTCAGTTAAAGAATCTCAGACAGGAGAGGAAGAGAACAATCCATTTTAAGCCTTGCGTTTATCCCTTTAGTAATAGATTGGTTTCAAATATAAGTAACAATTCTTTTTGTTGTTCTTCATGATTTTAATAAAAACAAAGCAAAACGAAACATAAGGACCCTTTAAATCATAACACCCTAGAGCAGCTTAACATGGGGCCATTACATGACCATTATTTCCAAGCCAGTATGTTTTGTTCCACTTTTGCCATAGAGCATGCGATGTGTGGCCCTTGCAGAACAGAGTTTCTGGAATGTCTGCCAGTCAAGAGATGACCTAGTAAAACACCGAAGGACTACTGCGAAACAACACAAATCACAGCTTGGTGCAGTTTATTGCTTGCCCTCAGGGGAAGGGATATCACTTTCACACAGAAACAAGAGCTTTTCTTGGTCTTTGTCCACCATCAGTTTGCATCTTATAAAGATGGTACTGTTGATCTGCTATTCTAGGTTCTTTTGAGGAATGTTTGTAACAGTGGTTGATGAATGCTAGATGTGCAGAGTGCAATTTAAATGCTTAATGTCTAGATGTAAACCCAAATAATGATTGAGTTTGATTCCCTACAAACTAAAATTGTTGTTCCCACTGTATGACCATTAGCAAAGCTCTATAGTGCCTTTAATTGCACAGCCTGGAGGCTGTGTTATAGATAACTTATTGATTGATGAAAGGAAACCAGGGGCCTTGTTAGTGCTGATGAAATGGAGAAGGACTGAGTAACTTGCATAAAATAAATCTTTAACTGTACTATGAGTAATGGAGGAGTGGGTAGTATTCTGTGTGTGTGTGTGTGTGTGCGTGTGTTTATGTGTGTACATGGTGCACTCAATACTAGAGATTAAACCCAGGGAGTGCTGGGCTGCATCCCTAGCTCTTTTTTAAATTTTATTTTGAGACAACATCTAAGTTTCCTAGACTGGCCTCAAACTTGGGATCTTCCTGACTCAACCCTAAGTAGTATAATTCACTTAAGCCTAAAACATATTATTCTTATGGAGACTATCAAAATGTAAACAAAACGAATAAGCAGTTAGAAATTTGTTTAGGGTTTTTATTTGCTAGGATGGCTGGTGTGCAAAGATTAGGGCAGATTATAATACTAGTAGGACCTGCCTTAATTTTTGTGTGTAGTTTTCCTAATTTTATTCTTTTTCTTGTGTAAGAAGAGGAGTGCATCATCATGACTCCTGGTTTTAGTTTCAGTAGATTCCTGAAGGTATAAAACCAAGTCAAGAATCATCTTGTTAGCTTATTTAATAAATGGTGCTGGGAAAATTGGCTATCCACACACGAAAGATTAAATCTACACCTATATAGCTCACCACGTACTAAACTGAGATTGATCAAAGATCTGAATGTTGGGGCTGGGGATTTAGCTTAGTGGTTAGAGTGGTTGCCTTGTAAGCACAAGACTCTGAGTTCTATCCCCAGCACCAAAAAACCAAACCAAAACAAAACAAAAACATCTAAATGTTAAAACAAAGCACTTAATGTGCTAGAAGATGAAAGGTTAAACTCTGAAGGCATAGGCACAGGCAAGGACTTCTAAAAAGAACCCCAGTGGCACAAGAAATAATACTAAGAATCAACAAATGAGATCATGTCCAATTAAAAAGCTTCTGCACAGCCAAGGGAAAAAAACCAACAGAGTGAGGAGACAGTATAAAGAATGGGAAAAAGTTTTGCTAGCTATTTCTCGGACAGAGGACTGACATCTAGAATATATAAAGAAATTTAAAAAAACTAGACTCTAAAATAAATGACCCAATCAAAAATGGGCAACAGAAATGCATAGACACTTCTGAGATGAAAAAAGATATCACTGCCCTCTAGTTACAGTGGCTATTACCAAAGAGAACAGGGTTGGGGGTAGAAGAAGGTGGATAAAGGGAGACTGGATTCCATCAGTGCATGCTGTACATATATATTGAAATATCACACTGAATCTATTAATATGTGTGAGTAATATGTATTAATAAAAATAAATTTAAAAATTTTAAAAGATAAAAATAATTCCTAGCAAAGCTATGGAGAAAAGGGAGCCCCTGTACATTGTTGATAGGAATATCAGTTAGTATAGCCATTATGTAAAACACTATGGAAGTTCCTCAAAAAATTAGTAGAACTAACATGTGTTCCAGCAATGCCAATACTAGGTATCTCTTCACAGGAAATTAAATCAGTTTTTTGAAGAGACATCTGCAGTCCCACATTTATTGCAGCATTATTCACAGTAGCCAAGACATAGAAACAATCTAAGTGTCTAGCAGCCAATCAATGGATAAAAAAAATGATACCTGTACACACTGGAATACTGTTCAGTTACAAAAGAGATGAAATTCTGTCATCTGTAAAACATGCATTGAACTGGAGATCATTAGGTTAATTAAAATAAGCCAAGTACAGAAATACAAGTACTACATGATTGTTATGGTTTGTGTCTAGATGTCCCCCCAAAGCCTCATGTGGTAAGAGATAGCTGGATCTAAAGTGTGTGATTACTAAATTGATCCATTGGTCGGTTTGGCATGGTTCTGCTGGGATCAAGGATGTGAGACTAAGATTGGGGGTGTTGGGATTGGGGGTGGGAGTGCTGCCTGCCCTGGAGACAGGTAGCCTGGATGGGATGTAAGATAGAGGAAGAAGCTAATTGGCTGCTTGCTTGCATTGCTTGCTTGCATTTCTTGCCTACATTCCTTGCATTCCTCACTTTACTTTGCTGCCAGTCTGCCATGCTGGTCTGCCATGCCGCCCTGCCTCGGCCCGGCGGACTATAGACTGAAACCTCTGCAGACTGTGAGCTAATAAACCTTTCTTCCCCTAACTTTGGGTGTCGGGTATTCTGTCCCAGCAACGAGAGAAAAGTAACTAAAACAATGATCTTACCCATTTGTGGTATCCAAAAAAGGTGATCTCAGTGTTTGAGACCAGAGTGATGGTTACCAGAGATTGGAGATACAGTGGGTTGGGGACTGGGGAGGAAGACTGATCAGTAGGTATTAAGTTATAGTTAGATACAAAAGAGAAGTTCTGGTGTTCTATTGCTCCATAGAGTGATTATAGACAAATAGCTAAATAGGCATATAAAGTATATATAGTGCATATATAAATATAAAAAATAAATAAATATATAACTAGAGTTTATAAATGTTTTCACCATAAAATGATAAATGTTTAAGATGCTAAATATTTTACTCTAATTGAACATTATTCAATATATACCTGTATAAAAACATCACAGCATGCCCCATAAATAGGTATAATTTTTATGTATCACTTAAAAAAATTTAAAAAAGAAATATCACAGTGTGGTAGGTCATTTGCAAGAAGAAAATAAATTAGAAACCTACTTAATAAATCTAAATGTGAGTTGGTAAGTGTGTGAGAAGAACTTGGAGTAGGAATGAAGATCCACTGGTTAATTCAGGAGATAATTCAGAAGTGGAATCGTTAGATTAGTTGACCAGCCTAATGGGCTAGGGGAATAGTGGAGGGCAAAGTCAGGAGTGGGGGAGGTTTAGAAATGAAAAAAAATTCAAGATCTTCTAGCCTTGACAAATGAGTGTTTGACAATGAAATATGTAATACAGAGGGAAAAAGAGGTTTGGAAATAGAACAGAAGATAAGCTAATTAGTTTTTAAAATGTTGAGTTCAAGGTGCCTAAAGGACATTTCAGGCAATTTTCAGCATTTGGAAATAATCTCCAGAGTTTGGAGAAATATCAAGGCTGGGCTTGTAGATATAGGTGGGATGGGTCAGGACAGGGAAATTGAATTGTTATCACTCGAGGAGAGCATTTCGAGTAGGCATGCTAGAAAGGAAATCAGTACTCAGATATATAGATAGATATTTATTGTCAGTCTCATAAGTAGTTTATGTTCATGGACTCATTGAATTCTTGTAACAATCTTGTTTTATAGATGAGAAACTCAAAGACAGACAAGTCAAGTGACAAAAGTCTTGCAAGTAGGGGAAGGGGATCAAGAGATGGGGCAAGGGGATAAAAAAGAGATGTATGTGTACTAACTCTACCCAAAGAATGTAAACATTATGTACTGTGAATATGTACGATAAAATAAAAATAAAGTAGTAAGTGGCAAAGCCAGTTTTTGGAACCATAATCATTCAGACTTGCCTGCCTTTGATGGTGGCCAAGGAAAACAGACAAAGAAAGAAGAGTCAGCGAATCATAGTCCTCCGTGATCTGATCCTAGCCTACCTTTCCAAATTTATTTTCTTACTTGAAGACTAGTCAATTTGAAATGTTCTAAGTCTTCTGTGAAAACTCAGAATATGCTAGAGTTTACCAAAATGTTTTGTGGATCACTACTTCCATGCTACACTCTTTGAAAAAGCATCCTGTAGTCAAATGAGTTTGAGAAATGCTGCCAACTCTATTCTCTCTTGGAATTTGTAAATTATATTAGCTTATCAAAAGGCTTATAATAAAGAATCTCTTCCACACAGTGCTTTCCAACCCTATTTGTACCTATTAAACTTTGGGACCTTCCCCCTCTCTCTAGAAAATCTACCATATGTCCCCCAAAATAAGACCTGATCTTATATTAATTTTTGTTCCAAAAGGTGCAATAGGGCTTATTTTCAGAGGATGTCTTAATTTTTCACATACAACAATCTACATTTATTCTTGTTCAACAATCTACATTTATTGAAATGGCATCATGTCATCTTCTTCTGGAACATCATCATAACTTTGCAAACCTTGAATTCTGGCCCGAATTTCTTGTGACTTCCTTTCATGGAGAACCACTGGCCCCAATCTCTCATGTCCAGCAGCTGAGTTCCCCTTAAATGAGCACTTCTAGTCCATGTAGACTGGTTGTAGTGCATTGGCAACACAGCCGTCAGTAGTTTTATTCCACGAATTCTTCACCCAAGTCATGACGTCTTGCAGGCTGGCTTCACAAAGTTTCCATTAAGAATTAGGAGACAGGAGAGGCAACAAAAAGGGTGACAGTTAAGAATGATGGTCTATACAAAAGTGATGAAAAATCGAAGGTGACAAAATTCTGAAAACATTTCTTTATTTCACACAAATGCATTAAGCACATTACAACATATGAAATATTGAATTATGAAGATTTATGTTAGACACAACCATGTCTGTTCATTATCAAGTGTGCACATTATCTGTGTGCCATGTCTGTACTCTGATTGTTCATTTGGCAATAAGTCTTGAGTTCATCTGTTTTTGTAGGCATGTACCTCTCATCCAAAGGTGCTTGATTGGGTATTTACAAATACTTAATTACAATTTGTATTAGTATTTAAGTATTAATGTCAATAATATTATTTATATTGAGTTACATATTAGCATTATTATAATTCAATTGATCCACCATGTGCTGCAAAAGAGGGACATACTAAATGCATCTATCTGGCTGATGATTTTACCCGGGGCTTATGTTTGAGGTAGGGCTTATGTTACAGGCACCATGAAAAATCATGCTAGGGCTTATTTTCTGGTTAGGTTTCATTTTGGAGGAAATATGGTATAAACTTCCCTCAAAACTAGGTTCTGAAACATTTCAAGTGAAACTAGACTTTATTTTTCCTCAGGTGGTATTAAATGAAATACACAATGGTTTATCTGCATCTTACTCCTGATGGCCATAGAACACATGCTTCTATGAGATATTGTTATTTGTCCCTGTACTTCTCCCATATCTCCAGGAAAATGTAGTCCACATCTGTTTCCTTTTGGATTCTTGTTAGGGGCTTATTGCAGTGTCTTTCACTATTATAATTTCTTGGTAAGTGTCTATTTAATGAATGAATAAAATGCACAAAACACAAAGAAAATTAGTACTTGTTCTTTTAAATAAAATGAAATTCTCTATTACAATTTTATCTGGTTCAAAATGTGGATGCAGGTTTAGATTCAAACTAGGCTATAATGTTAGAATAAGAGTATATGTTTTTAGTTTTTGTTTTCACTTTAACTATTTACTTTTGGGTTCTGGGGTTCAGTTGAAGAGTAGAGTGAGGAAGGCAACATTTTGGTTATTTATGTCCTGACTGCATATACCACCAGTCCTTGGAAACATTAATGTTCCTAAGTGGCCTGGTCTTGTCTTTTAATTTAAAGTCAGACTTGGAATTTCTTGTAAATCTGTACCATTAAACCTTTCTTACTGGCTTTATGCAATTATTTTTCTTGCTTATTGTGGGTTATTGTTGGCAGCATTCCCATTGATTTCATTTGTGGGTCACTATAAGGGATTTAATCATGTGTGATATTTTGATCTTTCTTTTGAATTGTATAACACGTTCATCTATGCCCTCCTCTGTTTTTCCCATGGAGATAGAGGAAGGCCTTTTCTGACTTCCCCCCACACTCTTTTCTGCATCATGTGGTTCACAACTCTGATGTGTAGTTAAGTCATGTAAGGGGTAGGGATGGCGGGATGGGGGAGTCATGCTGAGGGAGCTAGGCCCACCATGAATCTAGGCAGGCATATGAACATGGAAATCCCTAGAAAAAGTAGCTTTTGGATAAAAATGGCTTTTTCCTCCTACATACACATCAGCTTTACCTGTATTCAAGTTTGTCTCTTTCTTAACTGGGTGTCCTACCTCTGGAGCAGATCACCAGAATCTTTGTGAATCCAGAGGACTCTATAGAAGTTTTATTAACTTATAATACCTGGTTAAGAGCTCCTGATTAATCACAATTATTGTTTTAGAATGAGTTTAAAGATTTTTATGAAGAAAACAAACCCTACTTGAAATATATTTTCTTTCTCTCAGAGTCTCTTCAGTGTCACGAGGAGTAAGTTACCATGTATGAGTTTTCATATTTTGAAGTGGTGCTGATGGTATATTGATAATCACCATGCAAAGAGGCAACAGGCATGGCAGACATTTATACTGAAAGTTCTAAATTTATCATATTAAATTATTTATATTTGGAGAGAAAGAAGCATCCTGAGAATCGGATCTGGCTATGTATGATAAAAGAACATTATGCTATGAAGAGTAATTCTTATTTTTTATAGCGACATTGTAGTATGTTTAAAATGGCAGTATTTTTGCATGATCTGGTTTTACTGTCATGGCCACTATATAGTACAGAGAGAAAATAATATTTAGTCTCACTGTAATAATGTTGAAATATTTAAAGCAGATATAGATTTTTTGTAGAATGAACAAGTATGTGTCATCATAATAGAAATTGTTGCAAAGAGACAGAAGTATACTCTTGGCGGAATGCACCGGAAATGTTGATGGTATTCATTAAGCATGAAACAAGAGGAACAAAATTTCCATCTCTGTCCCTCCCCATGAAATATCTTCTGTGTGTTCAGTGCTTCCTTTGAAGTCAATATATGATCTTTGCTTTAATCCATTTTTAAAGCTTCCTTTGAAGTCAGTGGCTGGAAGAGAGGAAAATGGTGGAGGGTTGGGTGCCTGCTGTGAAAGAGGGGGTTGCCTAATCATTAGCAGAAAATAATGTTTATTGATTGTCCTCATGTGCATGATTAGACTCCACACCAAACTGACTTTCAAATATTATGATTCATTTCCTAGTATTATAAAGCTTTTTTTTTTGGTACTGGGGATTGAACTCAGGGCCTTGTGCTTGGAAGGCAAGCACTCTAACCACTGAGCCAAATCCCTAGCCCTATAAAGCTTTTTAAATTATCAAAATTGGTAACTTCTTTTTAGGAGATTTTGTTTTTTCCAAATGGTTGGATGTGGGGAGAATTTCTATGCAGTGTTTATTAAGAGGAAATAATTCTTTTATCTCTACATACTCACATTGTTTCACCTAAGTGAATTTTCCAGATAAGTAAAACTAGTAACTCACCTGTATGAAATTACTTCAGACTATTCAGTCTTTTCTTTTTCTTTTTCTTTTTTTTATCTTATTAAATACAGTGGTACCTCAGTTCATGAACTTAATTCGTTCCATGATTCTGGAAAAGATGGCCACATTGGTGTCCATGCGGGAAAGATGGCTGTGGTCGTGTTCATTGCCTGATGCAGAGTTCTCAAACAAAAAATTTTGCTAAATGCTTCTGTTTGGAAACCAAATTGTTCACAAACAAAAGCATTGTTGTACTTTGGAACAAAGTCGGAAGCTAAGTATTTTTCTTTTTTGCTGCTATCAGTTGTCCTCCAGGATACAGATTCTTTGTTTCTGCTGTGTTCTCTTATTTTACATGGAGTTGCCTGAATAGGAGTCAGGAGCCCTGAGGTAGATCTATACTTTTCCTTTGGTATAAAGTAGAAAGACTTATTGCTCTCATTTACTTTTCCTTTCCCTTCATCTTGTCCTGTTCCTTACTTCTTATCCCTCTTCTCCTTGGGTGTGTGGTTCTTTTCCTTTCTGCTTTTGATCCACTCCCATGAGGTTGGCCTCTCCTAGGAGCAGAGAATGCCATCAGTGTTTGACATGTAAACTTTGATTGCAGGCTGAGCTCTGCTTCTCTGATTGGATCTTGACCTGGATGCCCGAAACTCAACACTTCAAAACTGAGTTCAGCAGCTCCAGCCAAGAACGTCTATCTTATAAATTCATGACCTGCCGATCTTCTTCACTTCTCCCTGCCACTGTCTCACCTAATCCCTTGTCACATACTGAAGATGAGTACGGCTGTTTCTTCTCTGGTCTCTTTTTTGTACAAACTTGTCTGCATATTGCTGTAAGTTTTATTCCTAAAGTTTGAAGCTGACCACATCATTCTTAGACTTAAGAACCCCCTGTTCATCTCAGCTGAACATCTAAAGCCTCTTAAAATCTGATCTGACTCTCTCGCTCCTCTTTATCCTATGTTTCTGTTTTTGGAAATGCACTTGGCAAATGTCTGTGTATCCTCTAAGATGAGGGGGACTGCCTCTTCTGTGAAGCTTCCCCAGTGTTTTCAGGTGGTCACTTATCTCTTCTCTGGGCTCCTTGTTTTTTCCCTCATTGATAGTACATGGCACTAGCTGTGGTTTGTGCACTTGTAATCCCAGCAACGTGGGAGGTTAAAGCAGGGGGATTGTGAATTTGAGCCCAGCCTGACAACTTAGTGAGACCCTGTTTCAAAATAAAAATAAAAAGTGGGCTGGGAATATATCTCCATGGTATAATGCTCATAGAACCAATTCCTAGTAGCACAAAATAAAAACAAAAATGGTACTGGGCCAGGTGGCTTGCAAGATCTCTTCTTATGTATCCTCTGCACCCCAAAGAAAGCTCCTTGAGTGTGTATTTTATAGTTATTTGTTTTTCAGGTTCTATCACAATACTTCTTCAGACTGGGGTAAAAATCGATAAATGTTTGGTGAATAAATGAATTAGTGAATGAGTGAAGATTTTGAGGGGTCTTTTTAAAACTTACATTTGGGTTTTAAATTACTTTTGGTGTTATTAAAGTAGCTGATTTAGACATTAATAAAATTTTGAACAGATTCTCTTCAAGAGGTGTGCAGATAGAAAAGATACTAAAGTTTCGCCTCTCATGGGAGAAAACAACGCTGACATACTGAAGGTGGCCCAGCAGCGTAGGAGGTGCTGTTCCTTAGTGACGTCCCTGAACCCTGCAGCGCCTCCAGGGTTACCTGCTGCTGCAGTCCTCCTTACAGGAGAAGAGCAGCACCCTGTCGTTAAAACCAGGGTTTCCACTTCTCAAGGTGTTTGAGAAGGTTTCACTTAAGACTTTTTTTTGTAAACGTTTTATTTTCTTAGAGATTGTAGCAGGAATTATAAATCAAACAATGAAATCCCCGCCTTTTTTTAGAAAATGATAATCTATGGGAATTGCATTAAATCTATAGATTTTTTGGGGTAGTGTGGTCATTTTAACAATGTTGACTCTTCTGATCCATTAACAAAAGATATCTTTTCATTTTGTGTGTGTGTGCATCATCTATACTTTCTTTCATTATGTTTTATGGTTTTCATTGTAGAATTCTTTCATTTCCATGGTTAAGTTTATTGCTAAATTTTTTGTAGCTATTGTGAATGAATTGCTTTCTTAATTTCTTTTTCAATAAATTCATTATTGGTGTATAAAATGCTACTTTTTGTTTGTTGATTTTCGTATATTGTAACTTAACTGAATTTGTTTATAAATTTTAACATTTTTTTGTTGGAGTATTTAGGCCCTTACCTTCTCTTTCTTTCTCCCCCTCCCCTTCTCTTTTCTCCCCTCCCAGCCTGGCCTTGAACTCACTATGTAGCCCACACTTGCCTCAAACTTGAGATCTGCTTGCCTTAGCTTCCTGGGTGTTGGGATTACAGGTGTGCACCACCACAGCTGGCTTATTTAGATTTTTCTATCTATAGAATCATATCATCTGGGGCTGGACTTACCTAGCATGTGGGAGACCTTGGGTTCAATCTCTAGCCCTGCAAAATGAAGAGAGAAAGAGAGAGAGAGAGAGAGAGAGAGGGAGAGGGAGAGGGAGAGGGAGAGGGAGAGGCAGAGGGAGAGGGGGAGAGAGAGAGAGCAAGAGAAAAAAAATTAACATTTGCGACATGGATAATTTAACTTCATGTGGAAGAAACATGAACTCAAAACACCTAATCTATGACAGGAATGCAAAACTTTTAAAGCAAGATATAAAACACCTATAAGGTCTTCCTTATGGAGAAAACTTTGGTTCTAATTTTAGTGATGTTTCTGGAGGTAGAAAATTATCTGTTTAGGTAATTTAAAAATTGAGCTGGAACATCAAATCTATTTAATAAATGCATAAAATGAAAGTATGCTTTGGTTTCATTGTTTGGACCATTAAAGAATGGTCTAAATGACTAAAATCTGCAGTCAGAGCAGTTGGGAGAACTAGGAGACAAATCAAAGTTTGTAAAACAGAAAGAATGGAGTAGAGAGTAAGCCCAAGAGAAGAGACCAGATTTTTTCCTTTCTTGATCATTCCCCTGTTGCTCATAAACCTTCTGTTTTAGGTTTTTGCTATGTTGGCCCTCCCTTTTCTCATTTAACCTCACTTGGCCCAAATCGTCCTCCAATGGCATCTCACCTAGACACCTTGGATTCTTCTGTCAGTTTCTAAGGAGTCTCCCTCTTAGCCTCTACTCTGAAACCTCCTTTTTCTCCAAATCCAGAACCCCACTTACTGGGTGATCTGATCTCGTCTCTCTCTGCCCTGGTGAGTGAAAATTTCTACCTGTTCCTCTCTAGCTCAGTGGAGTCCTAATTCACCTTTGTTGTATTATGTAACTTTCTGGGCCTCAGTACCCTTATCAGTGAAAACAGGTTTTTGTAATACATACTTTACAAAATTAAGATTATGAGTTACTTAGCAGGTCTTCAACAGCTATTTCCCTTCCCTCCTTTGTTTTTTGCTGCTATTCCCATTTTTTTTTTTTTGTAGCTTCCCTTCTGATAGTAGTGCTCTTGAGTTCTCTCACTATCTATACCATTGCTGGGAATTTTCCTCTGGAATTCTGCCTGGAGTCAACTCTCTGTTTGAGAGTGCGATTTCCCAGGGAGGTCCTGAGATGAGGACATCTCTACCAACTTTAAAGTCAGATATCACAGGTTCAGTCTTGGCCCTGTCACATACTTGCTGTGTGAGTTCAGGGCAGGTTTTGTACTCTCTTTGTGGCCTAATTTTCTGGTAAGTTTTCTACTTTGTAGGATTGCAGTGAGGATTAAATGACGTACCTCATGAAAAGTTTAGTGTAATAACCAATAGCTCAATAAATGTTAGCTATTATTGTTAGATACTTCAATTTAGAAAATTCATTGAGTATCTTATGACTGATAACATAATGTTGTTAATGGCCTGCCTTCATTTTATCATATCAGAGGAAAGCATATTAGTTCCTTTTCTAGAGCCAACAGTTTGAAAGAGAGCAGATTTAATATAGGACATTTCCAAGTTACAACATTCACCCATAATCCAAATGCAGGAAGAGTGCCAAATTTCTATCTATGCACTGGCGACCCAAAAGATCCAGTCAAGGGCTGGGAGCCCACCACAGTGTCCCATGTATGTCCATATCTGCACTAAATGGCTGAAGACATCTTTACTGGAACCAGGATATGATGCTTGCTTGCAGCAGAGATGAAGACCAGAGATCCCCTGAAGCAACCACCAGCCATCTTCAATGACAGCAAGGCCCTGAGCTCCTTCTGTGACAAGAATGGCTGAGTTCCCTTCAGGAGAACCAGCTGCTACAGAGCTTCTCCTGGGAAAGAGCTGGCTCTATCTTCTGTGCCTCTTCTCCTTTATTTGTGTCAGCAACAATCCTCAGGTGAATCTTCTACGCCCCAAACCACACCAACTCAGTGCAGCTGGGCGTTCCCTCGCACGTTGACCATATCAGTCCACCACAACAAATTTGGTGGGATTCAAGTGCCTGTTTTAGTAGAATGTCCAGAGTAGATCTTTGATAAATGTTTGTTGGGTTTCACTGCCTGTAATAGGTGGGGTTTGGAAATCTGTGGTAGCTTTAGTTGTTCATGGTAGACAAGCTATACCCAAAGGAAGAAAATCCAGATAAAAGGGAAGGATGCCACAATCTGGATATGGTTGGCTGGAACAGGAGTGAGGTAGTGACAGCTGGGCTGAGGAAAGTGGGCCGACAAAGGGTGCTCCTGCCACCACCTGCACGTTTTTGGTATCTTCACTGGCCTCACCCTCTCAGCACTGGCTCAGAAATTTATAGTAGCACTGGAGCCCTACACTATTACTTAAAACAAACAATGAAACAACATAAAAACTGATTTAGAAAGGTCATGCTTCATTCTAGAATTATAGGTAGGATTTTGACTTTCTAGTAAGGAGGACAGACTTCAGGTTTTTTTTTTCCCCAGTGAAAAATAATATTTTAACGCATACTTGCCACAGGAATAAATTAATGCTCTTTAATAGGAAGCAAGATAGGACTCTGTGTGTGTGTGTGTGTGTGTGTGTGTGTGTGTGTGTGTAAGGGTATTATGTCATTTCCTGTTCTACTCTGAAAAGGGATGTATTATCTTTCAAGGGACTGCATTATTTTCTAGAATTACTGTAGTTTCTGAAACCTATAATTTATCACACACTCTTAGGAAGAAAGGAGGAATTTCTAAATTTGTCCCGTCCCAGAAAATCCAGTATGGCTGCCTAGTGACATTATGGTAGAGTTACATCATGTGACATTTAATGTATTCAAATTCAACCAGGAGCATTTGGAAAGAAATTTAAATATTATGAGTAATTCTGCCTGGCAGTTCACTCAGTAAACTCAGATCAGCCCCAAGAACTCCCTGGGGATGGGAGGTATATGCTTTTGCATTTTCTTGGTTGATCTCAGCTCCACCGAGCCTCTCATTGTAGAAACATCTCCCCTGAGCTTATGGTGATTCTAGTGTTTAAACATGGTCCTGAGTGCAAGCCAACTTTTTCATCTGTTGCTCAATCCAAGAAAGAGCCATTGTCTGTTCCAACCCCACAGAAAAACAATGTTATTGAGAAGCTAAGCACCAGTCTCTAATGTGGCACTTTCCTATTGGATGTTCAAGAATGATTTTGAAAATAATATTTTTTTTTAGTATACCTGCTACTTTGAGAACTTAAAGTGGTGAAATTCAGCTTCTCACTTCACTATTAGTTACTTTTCATATCTGTCATTCTACACCCTTTCATCAAAACATGTTCTTTTCTTTTCCTATTGGACATGTAAGTCACCAGGTATAGAGTGTTAAATGAGCTGGTTTAAAATCAGGAAAGTGCTATAGCCAATGTAGTGCTCAATGTTAGAACTGGGAGCAATTAATTAGGAGTCAGTATCTTCTAGCTAAAGGTTTTGGGGAAATGCTATGAAGGAGCAAAATCTTTTCACTTCTGTTATAGACCCAAGAAGAATCTCTGGTCATTGTGTTCCTTTCTTTCTAGAATAATGGGAAGAAGGCTTTCTTTCTGTACTAGATTACTTCTCATCATACCAGAGCAATAGATAGAGTCTCTAGGGTATAGATTCTGTGTCTTGTATTGCCCTAATTTGTAAAGTATTCAGGATATTTTCAATTCAGTAGACAAGTTCTCGTGGGAGATTAGGATGTAAAATCTGGGAAATTCTAAAGTTGTCACCTCTTATTTTGTTAATATTACTCAGTGATACAGAGAGGAAGGAAGCAAAGGAAAGCTGATAATGGCTACATATAAGATGTTATAGCATCATAGGGTTTGGCAGCAAGTGGAACTCAATCCTATTTCTTGAGTTTTAGATGTGTGAAAGTATTTGTTTAAGGTAAAAATATGTGGCAAAGGTAGAACCAGAACTTCAGTTTCCTGGCCCCAGGCCAGTGCTTCTCTTGCTGTTACAATGTCTGTTGAACTGGTTAAATAGGAACGGGTTTTGCCTGTTTTGTGATAATACAGCTCCACCCTTCAATGAGGTCCGGAAAAGGGGAGAACAAAGTCCACATTATTTTTACTTGTTTTGGTTTTAGGGAGCATAATTGTTACTGGCAAAGTCCCAAATGAGCTTGCACTCTGAAAACATTTTGTGCTCAGATGCACAGAAGGCTGTGGAGAAGGATTAGAATGGGGTGAGTTAGGATGGGTGAAGGAGTATGAATGATGCTTATAATTAAACCCACAATTGCAAATATTGATTCTACTTACGGTTTTGAGCACTTGGAATTAGTGGGAGTTTTTTAGTATCCCATGCTTTGATATTTTTGGTACTAGGAAGATCTGAAAGTAGTAAATTCAAAATGATAAATAGCTGTAGACTCCTTTCTCATTGCCTCCTCTGTCATCATGTTATTACTGGTCTTGCTTTGATATCACCTTCAGTGCAGTCTTGTGATACCCTGGAAAGAAGGCTAGAATTTAAGAAACATTTTCTGAGGGGTAAAAGCAGCACCACTAAACACATTAAAACATTTATTTAGATTTTTACTATGATTCAAGTTTTAAAAAAATCCCTGGAATTCTGATCATATAAATCAGATCATATAAAAAAAGAGGCATTCTTCTTATGACAGTATTGTTTTGAATGGATATTCTAGTTCATTAAGATTATTTTTCTTGCAAATAGTGGCCTGTATTTTTAAAAACTTTTTAAATTTATTTAATTGCCACATGAAAATTTCATGCGTGAGGTCCATGTGCTGTTTTAATAAATATATTGTATAATGTTCAAGTCTGGTTAAACATACTTGTCTCCCTAAACATCTATCATTTCTTTGTGGTGAAGCATTCAAAATTCTTTCCTCTAGCTATTCAAAAATATACAGTGCAGCTGGGCATGATAGTGCATGCCTATAATCCTAGCACTCTGGGAGACTGAGGCAGAAGAACTGAAACTTTGACCCCAGCCTAATGTAGTGACTTAGTGAGACCCTGTCTCAAAGCAAAAAAGTGTTAAAAGAAGACTGGAGATGTAGCTCGGTGCTAACACCCTGGGCTCAGTCCCTAATATATATATCTATTTTTTTCCCCAGATGTAACATCTTTGTTTTATGTATATATATCCCGAAACAGAAAGATTCTTGGACAAAGCTCTAAAATATTCAAAGTTGAAATTTATTTTTAACTCGTATTACTATTTCTCTGTGACTCTTTTTTGCTTCATCTGGTCAAGTGCTCAGCAAATTATGCTGTCTTGTGGTTGTTCAATGTTCCCTACTGCAGATTCCCTCCTAAGTTTGTAGGCAGCATCCATGTACTGTGCAGTCATTTTCTTCTCTTGAGTTTCTTCATTCTTAATGAATTACATATAATTATATATTTATGTACACACATATATGTATATAGACAGAGAAATACAGATACATATAGTATGTGTCTGTATATCTTATGATTATCTGTAGTCACCCTATTGTGCAATAGGACAACAGAACTTATTTCTCCTAACTATTCTTTTTTTTTTTTTTTTTTTTTTTTTGGTGCTGGGGATCGAACTCAGGCCCTTGTGCTTGCCGGGCAAGCACTCTAATCACTGAGCTAAATCCCCAGCCCTCTTCTAACTATTCTTTAGTACCTGGCTACAGATCTATGATTTCAAATCTCCATATAGACCTGATAGGAGTCATCTGGAGTTATGAGTAACTTTCCAACCCATTTTTTGGTGAGCTAAATCAGAATAAATTAGTATTTGTGCACAAAGTGAATGGGGTAGGAGAGGGTGATGACAGAGGGAGAGTAGAAGTAACAGAATAATTGTTTGAAAGTAGGAAAAAGACTTAAAAGAAGAATTCAATTTCTATTGCACTGTGTTAATCTATGATCTGAGAATTAACTGCATTATTCAACAATTTCCCTGAAAATGAAGATAATACATTTCAACTACATTTTTGAAGACAGAACCATATATGACTTTAAGACATACCTTAGGAGAAATTTGGTTATATTCCAGAATATCATTAAAGAGCAGAAAATATCTCTAGAATTCTTATGTAAGAGCTGAAGAAGATCTCAGGGTAGCTTTTCTTTTTCCACAAGCAGAAGCTGAAATACAGTGATGTTAAATAACTTTTCTAGAAATCATTAACTTGTCAGAGACAGAGCAGGGATTAGATAGAACTCTGATTTGTATTCTGTGCATTTTCTTTTTTTCTTTTTTTCTTTTAAACCAAGAACATGTATTGGTACATTCTACAATGGTCACATTCATTACATTTATTCTGTACCTATACATGATGCATCTTGGTTCTCCCCCCTCTCCCCCGCCCCTCCCCTCTACTCCCTCCCTCACTATTTACAGCAGGTTTATTCATCATTTTCTATATTTTCCCTTTCCCCTCTCTTTCCCCTGTTGCCTTTCTGCTTTTCCCCTTCTTTCTTTCTAGTACTCCTCTCTTTTGTTTATTATCTTCCTTTTATATAATATCTATTACACCTCTTTGTCCTTATTTACAGTTATGGTTTCTCATATCAGAGAAACAATTCGATGTGTACTCATGAGTGTCTGATTTATTTCACTTAAAAGTATGTTCTCAAGGAACATCCATTTATATACGAATGACTCTAGTTTATCCTTTTTTATGGCAGTGTAGTACTCCATTGTGT